>JANPWX010018075.1:0-18763 GCA_024734555.1 Trochalopteron elliotii | reverse complement strand
GGTTGCAGAAAGGCTCTGGGCACTGAGGCTGAAAGGGGCACCCCAGGGTGTGCAAGTTCTGTGTGTGGGAGCTGAGCTTGTGACCCCTTGAGCTCTCCCAAGTGCTGGGGCTGCACCTCCAGCTCCAGAGGGGATGGGAGAGATGGGAGCAGAGACAAATCATTCCTGCTGGATTCTTTATTGTGTTTCTTCTACAGGTGACCTGGATCCATATGTAGAGGATGTGTGTTGTGTCAGAACCCACTGGCAGAGTGATAAGAACAATATTATTTAGCTGCAAATAATATGTCATGCATAATACACTATGAGAAAAAAAAGAAACCTACGATCAGAAGAGCATCTGAGTTTTTCAGAGGATGAGAGACTCATTGATGTTCCAGTACTCAAACCTGTTCAAATACATTCCTCTGCATCTTTGAGACGAGAGGTCATCACCAGAGGCCAAGGCCAGCCAGAGCTCTCTGTCCTAGCAGCTTTTCTTTGGGAGAACACTTGCATAAAGGGAATTTTTCAGGGAGAGAATCAATTTTGACTGTGGGCACCTGGATAGGAGGATGGTTCTTTTCCATAGGAAGGAAATCACTGAGCCCCCCAGTTCTCCAGGGGCTCATGAGAGGCAGCCCTCAGCATTCCAAGATCAGCTGGACCTGTCAGGTGGCCCCTGGGAGGCCAAACCAGCCAGATCTGCTCCATGTTCCCTTGGTTCCATGAGGCCCTGTAGTGTCACAATGTTCTCCTTGTTTCAGAGGTGGCCCCTTTGCTTCCATGAGGCCCTGCAGGGTCACAGTGGCCCTTTGGTTCTGAGGGGCCCTGCAGTGTCACCATGGTCTCCATGATTCCATGGGGCCTTGCAATGTCACATGGTCTCCATAGATCCATGGATCCACGGTGTCCTGCAGGATCACAATGGCGCTTTGGTTCCTTGAGGCCCTGTAATGCCACAATGAACTCTTAGTTCCACAAAGCCCTGCTGCTTCACCCTGACCCCTTGGGACCATGCGGCCCAGCAGTGCCACAGTGATCCCCTTGGTTCCACAAATTCCCACAGTGTCACAATGGCCCCTGGGATCCATGGCACCCCTAAGTGTAACAATGGTCCCTTGCATCAATGGTACCTCGCAATGTTACAATGATCCCCTTGGTTCTACAGGGTCCCCACAGTGTCACCTGGTTCCATGAGGCCCTGAAGTGTCACCATGGTCTCCACAGGAAGGAAAGCACAAAGCCCCAGTGCTTCAGGGGCTGATGAACAGCAGCCACCAGAGGCCAAGGCCAACCAGAGCTGTCTGTCCTGGCAGCTTTCATCTGGGAACAATGGAATAAATATCTTAGATTTCCTATCTTGAATATATGGAATTTTGGGGGCGGAATCCCAATTTCAGCCATGAGAATCTGCATGAGAAAACCAGTTCTTTCCCATAGGAAGGACAACACAGAGCCCCAGTATTACCAGGAAAGATTAGATGAAACCACCAGAGGCCAAGGCAAGCCAGGACTCAGTCCTGGTAGGTCGTGTCTTAGAGAAACCCTTGCATACATTGAATTTTGGAGAAGTAGCAATTTTGGCCATGGGTGCCTGGGCAGGAGGGATGGTTCTTTTCCATAGAAAGAAATGCATGGAGTCATGATGTTTCAGGGGTGCATGAAAAGAGATCCTCAACATGCCAAAGTCAATTGAGTCAGTCAAGCCAATCCAACCAGACCTGTTCCCTGTTCCCTTGGATCCACAGGGCCCCACAGTGTCACAATGGTGGTGTCATATTGGATCCTTGGTTCCACTGTGCCCTGCTGTGTCACCCCTTGTTTCCATGGGGCCCCACAGTGTCACCATGGTCTCCTTGGATCTGCAGTGTCACAATGGACCTTTCATTCCAGGCAGCCCTGGTGTATCACAGTGGCCCCTGGGTCCCATGAGTTTCTGTTCTATCAACAATGGTTCCATTGTTCAAACAAGGCCTTGCTGTGTCACAATGGACTCTTGGTTCCATGAAGCCTTTCTCTGTCACACTCTGCTTCTGATTCAGTGAGGTTCCAGAGTGTCACAATGGTCTCTGTGGATCTGCAGGATCACAATGCACCATTGGTTCCATGTGGCCCTGCTGTGTCAAAAAGGATTTTGGTTTCATGAGGTTCCAAGGTGTCACAGTAGACTCCTTGATTCTGTGAGCCCTCTCTGTCACCAAATCTACAACATATCAGAATAGGACTCCTTAACACTAATTTGGTGTTTAAGAGGGCATCACTTATACAGGCTTGAGGTCTAACATGTGCTAACTTATAATCTTACATGGACATGTGATTCTAAAAGAGCATTACTTATATACAGTTCCTACGTGTGTATTACAATTCACCCATTACCATAAAAGCCATCTGAATTTCCCAGATTCCAGTCCTTGTTTGTTCTATCACTGCACTTTTGAGCCAAATGTCTTCTAGTTGTCTTATAACTATCCTTGCTGAGAAAGTAGTCTCTGCATGCCTCGTTCCTGTACTAAAAATTCACAGGCACAGTAAAATTTGAATTAACCCTCCTGTTTTAAAACCCAAGGCTCTGTGTGGCCAGGCAGAGGCAGGCAGGACGCAGAGCTGTCAGCAAAGGAAGGGCCCAGCCAGGTGGGGCAGCCGGGGGATGACGACAGCCTGCAGGGACAGAGGCGCAGGGCATGGACACCGTAGGACAGCCTGGGCTGGACAGGGCACAGGCATGGGCAGCAGCTGCAAGGCCCTGACACAGCCAACTCCTGCAGCACTTTGGCCATGGCTGCTGGGCCTGGGCCTGAGCCATGACCAGGAGACAAGGGACCCTTGCAGCCCTGGGGCCTCATTGCCTCCTTGGCCCTGCTCAGCAGCCTGGCAGGGGCCGCCCCATGGTGCTGCCCTTGGCATTGCACATCCCCACATGCCAGTGGCCTGGGAAGAGCCCTGAGCACTGAGGGAGGGACAGGATGTGCCTTGCCAGGGGCTGGGGCTCAGGCCTTCATCCTTTGCATTCCTGAAACCCATCCAGGTTTGCTCAGCATCAGAGACACCTTTGCCTTGTTTGTCCCCACCTGTCATCACTGCCTCCAGTTTCCTGATTTAACTGATATGGAAGCACTATCTCAGTGAGACCTATAAAAACTTCAAGAAACTTTGGAGTGTTTAATTTCACTTTGAGTTCTTGACATGTTTTTTGAGCACTCTCTGAGGGACTGAGTCTGATGTAAACAACACCAAAGCCCCAAGAGGGTCATTAAAGTCTTTGTGCTGTGTCTGTGCTGCTGAGCTGGGCTGGGCTCCTGGCACAAAGGCAGCCCCTGGTAACCAAGAAGAGCTTCAAAAAGACATTTCTCCTGAGGAGCAGCTCCTCTTCCAGCCCAGCAGGGCTGAGGGCACTGCTTGCAGGTACCTGAGAGGAGTGAAGCAGACAAAGGCTCAGAGCAACTGGAATGACAATTCTGAGCTCATTCATGGAGAAATCTTCACACCTTTTGACAATTCTGAGCTTCTTCGCAGAGAAATCTTCACCACTTGTGACACAGCCAGTGTCTGGCTGCAGGGATCTCCTAAAGCTGACCCAGGACAGCACTGACAGCACTGTAAGGATGGCTCTGCTGCCCTTTCTGCTTTGGGGGAGGATGTGCTCCAGGCCGGGGCTGCCCTGGGCACCGTCAGAGGGACAGGGCAGGACGGCTCCTGCTGCCAGTGACGGCTGCAGGGGCTGAAGCTGGGGCTGCAGCCAGGGCTGCCCAGGGCTGTGGTGCAGAGCAGGTGCTGCAGCCCTGAGGGCTCTTGGCCAGGCCAGGGGATCTGCCACCTGCCAGGGGCAGCTCTCAGCCTGCCTGGGAGCTCCCCATGGACTGTGGGGAGAAGTTGGAGGTGGAAGGAGCGACCCCCATCAGGGCAGATTCCTCCTGCTGTGGAGATGGTGCTGCATGGCCAGGGCTGCTCTCAGCTTTCTCCTAAAGGAGAGGAAAAGGGGCTGCCAGCTTTGTCTGTGTCACTGACACTCCTGCACTGTCACCCTGGGGATCAGCAGATCTGCCTCAGATCTCCCTCAGAAGGTGCCTCCTCACCCTTCTCTACCTACAGACAGCACCAGCAGCACCTTGGCTTGCAGCATCTCTGTTTGTCTGAGCTGCCCTTAAGGCCCTGCTGCCAGGGAGATGCCCCTGAGCAGTGTCCTGTGCTGGGAGAGGTGTGCAGGGCAGAGCTGAGTCTCCAGGGCTGGGCTGGAGTACTGGCAGGGACAAGGCTTGGCTAGAGAGAAACAGCTCCCAGTAGGCACAACTCCAGGCAGCAGAGAGCCAGATCAACCCTGGATATCCATTCCTGTCTAGCAATAGAGATAAAAAAAAGGAGAGAAGAGTTTTAGAGAAATTAATTTTGAAATTACAGTTTACAGAGAGTCCAGTTTATTTTTCATGAAATTTTTAAGTGCAAACACCCTGAAGTAGAGGGAGATGTAATGAGCAAAGGGTACCTGTGTGGGGACCAGCAGATTTGACTGCACGTGGGCAAAGGCTCTGGGCTCCCCAGTGTTCAGACTGAGAGCAATGCTAAAAATGAGGCAGAAATTCAGCAGCAGTTGAAACCCGAACTGAAAAAAGTTTAGCAATCTCTAAACTCACAGGAAGAGAAGTAATTTTGAGGTGACTCCAGAAAAAATAGCATAGGATTGTCTCAAAGAAGTTGGTCTCACCTTGTCATTGTCTTCTTTTAACAGGCCATGATGCCCAGAGTGAAGAAATGTCCAACAGCAGCTCCATCAGCCACTTCCTCCTGCTGGCCTTGGCAGACACACGGCAGCTGCAGCTCCTGCACTTCTGCCTCTTCCTGGGCATCTCCCTGGCTGCCCTCCTGGGCAACGGCCTCGTCATCAGCGCCGTAGCCTGCGGCCACCACCTGCACAGCCCCATGTTCTTCTTCCTGCTCCACCTGGCCCTCACCGACCTGGGCTCCATCCTCACCACTGTCCCCAAAGCCATGCACAATTCCCTCTGGGACACCACGAACATCTCCTACACTGGATGTGCTGCACAGATAATTCTGGTTGTGTTTTTCATCTCAGCAGAGTATTCCCTCCTGACCATCATGTGCTACGACCGCTACGTGTCCATCTGCAAACCCCTGCACTACGGGACCCTCCTGGGCAGCAGAGCTTGTGCCCACATGGCAGCAGCTGCCTGGGCCAGTGCCTTTCTCACTGTTCTGCTGCACACAGCCAATACATTTTCCCTGCCCCTGTGCCAGGGCAATGCCCTGGGCCAGTTCTTCTGTGAAGTTCTGCAGATCCTCAAGTTTTCCTGCTCCAAATCCTACATCAGGGAACCTGGGCTTTTATTCGTTAGCGCCTCTTTGGTATTTGGCTGTTTTGTGTTCATTGTTTTCTCCTATGTGCAGATCTTCAGGGCTGTGCTGAGGATCCCCTCTGAGCAGGGACGGCACAAAGCCTTTTCCACCTGCCTTCCTCACCTGGCCGTGCTCTCCCTGTTCCTCAGCACTGCCTTTTTTGCCTACCTGAAGCCCCCCTCCATCTCCTCCCCATCCCTGGATCTGTCAGTGTCAGTTCTGTACTCAGTGGTGCCTCCAGCCCTGAACCCCCTCATTTACAGCCTGAGGAACCAGGAGCTCAAGGCTGCAGTGTGGACACTGATCACTGTGCAATTTCAAAAACATTAAACTTCTGGCCAGTTTCTGCAAATCACTTGTAATAAAAGTCATCTTTGATAGCACTTGTTGGTTTGGTTGTCAGGGTTTTTTTTTTGTTTTAGTCTTCAATGATGCTCACAAAGAGAGGCTTTGTTTGTTCCCTTTCTTGTTTTGTTTCTCTCCACCTTCGCTGTGGCCTCAGACTCTGTCAATGAGAAGCTGTGCTCTCAGTAGCTTTAAATGAAATAAAGGATCTCACAGCAAGGTTTTCTCCAAGGATCCTCCTTTTGTTCCCTTCTCTGGGGCTGCAGCAGCAATGTCTGTGTGCAGAGCTGGGGGCAGATCAGGGCTGGCACAGCAGCTGTGCCCAGGAGCAGCAGCCCTTGGTGTTGCCAGTGCTGCTCCCGTGGCCCTGCCCCGCTGCCCTCCTGGCCCTGCTGTTGCTGTAGGCCTGAGTGCTCTCGGGGCCGGGCACAGGGCTGGGGGTGGCAGTGCCGGGGCTGCAGCAGGGACAGGCCATGGGCACTGCTGGGGCAGCGCTGACGCCTCAGGGCAGGGCCTGGGGGCTCCAGGCTCCTTGCCCAGGCTCTCTCCAGAACACGGACAGGCCAATGCTCAGCAGAGAAAATCCCCGTGAGCAGCCCCCGGGTGGCCCTGGGCAGGCTGGGGACAAACAGCATGGCTGGGGCTCTGCAAGGTCCCTGGGGTTGAAGGGAAGGAGCAGCAGAGCAGGGGCTGATCCATCCCCACTGCACTGCACACCCCAGGGCAGCGTCCCAGAGCGTCCTCATGCACCTGCCAACAACATCCCCCCTCTGCAGCCCTGGCCTCTCCCCCAGCTCACAGAAGTGCCACATCCTTGCAGGCACAGACACGGCAGCACTGGCTCAGAAGCCCCTGTTTGCACTGCCCAGAGCAGGCCTGAGCACCCCCATGGTGTTGGTGTGGGGAGATGAAGCTGAGTGAGCACAAATGCCATCAGCCCCTGGGGCCAGGAAGGGCTGGGGGACAGAAGGGAAACCTCTCAGGTTTGTTGTGGCCTCTGAAGTCAGCCAGAAAGTTTGTTCCCATGAGCTGTGAGTTTCCTGTCTCACTGCAGGTGTTGTTGCTCAGAGCCAGGGCTGCCTGGCAGCCACCCCCAAACTGCCCTGAGCATTTCCTTTGCTTCACCTTTGCTTTCTTTCCTCTTTCCTGCTCTAGATTTCTTCCTCTCGCCCATCCCTGTCCCCTCCCATGCAAACAGCCCATCCCTGTTTGCCCTTTCCTCTCTGGCCCCACTCCCTATTTCAGTTCCTGAGTTGGCGCCATGGGAACATCCCTTGGGGATCAGGATCATCCTCCAAGTGCTTCAGGAATTGTCTGCAGGGACCTGCAGTGCCTTGAGCTAAGAATTTAATGAGTTAAGGTTTTAGCTAAGGGACAGAAGCAATTTATATTGATTAGGGTTAATGTTAGAAGAGTAGAGATGAAGTGTGTTGGAATTCCTGGCTCTTTCCTGCTCCAACATCAGGGCAAATAAAACTCAGGAGATGTTGTTTATGAAATATCACTCTGAAATTTATTATCTTTATGTATTACAAACTCACGAGATGTGAGCTCTCTCTAACAAGTCAAGAAAGTCAGCCAAAATGGTGTCTATTCAAGGCTATTTAAGTCCCAATTATATCTAATAAATCTGACGATGTTTTGAATGTGATGGGGCGCTGGGTCTTGGTGACACGAGAGGACAGAAGGACAGAAAGGTTGTTTTGTGGAGGATTATAATCAAACTGAACTAATAATAATTTGGCTTTTGATTGGGAATTACCCCCAGTTGAGGGAGGACTTAGGAACCCGTTGTGGCAGGGATGAGAGGGAGTAATTCCTTGTTTTGTATGTAGCCTGACAATTTTTCATTGTAAACTAGACTGGCATCCAGTTTGGGTTTTTCTTTGCTGTAGGAGTGTAAGAGGAGGTGGTATTGTGTGTACTACAGACGAAGACCTGCGTGCTCCAGGTGCATTCCAAAGCTGCCACGATATTATAACTGGGAAGCAGCACATGCTGAGTGTGAAAGAGTAAATGTAGTTTGTGGAAAGAGTTGTTTAGTTTCTCGACTTTTGGGACATGGATGTTTTTGAAGAAGATTGGTAAAAGACAAAGGAACAGTGTAAGTTTGGCAAAAGGGAGTAAAGTCCCTTTTTGTAGTGGCTTAGTTGTGATTTTTGGAATTTGAGATACAGAGGTTGTGTTTGTGGATTGTTAGAGCAATAACAGGGGTGGCTTTTGTATCAGAATTATTATGGGTGGTGATTTGTGTATATTTTAACCTGGCCAGATGGATAGAAGGGATCCCTTTACCCCAGTAGTTTGGACTTGATCTCTGGGAATTGATGAACTTGGCTAATTGTTGGTTAGACAGAGGAAAGGAAAGGGTTTATTTAGGTGGATTATATGGGACCTCTGCTGGCAACTTAGTAGCTTTGGACTGGGAGCAACCTGTGGTAGAGAATTTAGAAATTCAAGATAGAGTAAATGGAATAGCCTGCCTGTGTGGGTGTTTTTCTGCAGCCCCTGGTGCATCTAGAAGTTGGCATTGTGTGTGGGTGCTGCTGCAGTGTAGGATTTGTGCAGGACACTATTATTGCTCCTCTGCAAATCCACACAGAGAGTGTGCCCAGTGCCAGTGGGGACAGCGCTCTAATCGAGCTGATTGTGAACTGAAAATTTTAAAGCTGGTGTGTGGGAGGTCACACCTTGTACCCGAGCAGTGGGTTGTGAGGGAAGAAAACTGGGAAAGGACTGTGAGAGACTGTGAAGTGAAGTTTGGGTGGAAGCAAGATAAGGTGCAAAGAAGGAGATAATAGGAATTGGTGTGGAGTGACAGATTTTGTTAAGGACTTGTGAGTGGCAACTGGTTGCAAGTAAAGGCAGTAGTAGATTGTTTGAGTTCTTGGAAAGAGAGTTTTAAATATTTTAGGGAACCCAGCAAAAATAATTAGGACTGGTGTGCTCAAACTTTTTTATACCCTGAGATTTTTTCAAATTAAGGTAAAAGAGCTGGGATAAATAAACAATGGGAACTTAACCAGAACAAAGAGATCCCTAAAAATAGTCCTTTAGGATGTATCCTGACACACTGAAAGGAATTGGTGGGTTACAGTGGCACACAATGGTGGCCACTTTACAGGCTAGAAAAGGGCATCAGATGGCCACCAGCTGGAACTTTAGACTATGAGACCCTGTTAAAGCTGATGTTATTCTTAAGATGAGAACAAAAGTGGGAGAAAGTGACATAGACCAAGATGTTTTTCTCCCTCTGGAACCATCCTGAGTGGCAGAGGGATTGTGGAATGAGGCCTCCCTCTGACCCCTTGATATTGGCCCTTGGAAAGGACAATAAGGCTAACAGAGGAAAACCCAAGTGATGCTGCAGTGCACACTCAATGAACCAGCTCTGCACACACCCTGACAAGGTGTATCCAACTGAGGCACTGGAGCAAGAGCTGCTGGACTTGTTTAGGCCACCCCTTGGAAAGCAAGGGGGGCTGAGAGAAGAAGTAAATTCAGAATGTTGTTAACTCCAACCCCCACTTCATCTTCCTTGGAAAACACACCAGTTGAGCTGTCTGCTACCCCACTTATTCCTGAATCACATGAGCCAATGAAACTATATCCACCATTGCCCAGCAGTGACAGTGAGGAAGAGGAGCCCTCCCCAAAGGGTCCTACAGTATCTCAGACCTGAAAACAAACAAGGACAATCATACAAGCAGCCTTATGGGAGGCAATAGTCCCTGAGGGAAAAACAATGTTAGTTAAAATTCCTTTTACTACAGTGGATTTAGAGGCTTGGGAGAAGATTACTAAACACTCAGAGTGACCCAGTAGGTGTTGCTAAATAGTTAAAGTTTATGATTAAACAACATCAACCAGACTGGGCTGACACCCTGCTTTTGCTGGATCTTTTAATTGAGACAGAAAACTAATTGGTTTTGAAGGTAGCAGGGGATTTAGCAGAAGATGTTTGTAGAATAACACAGGATGATGTTAAAGAGTTTTTTTCCTTTCCCAGATTCCACACTGGAGCCCTAATGAAGAAAGAGATTGGGAAAAATTATAATTAGCTATCAAGAGCTTGAGAGTTATCAAGACCTTCTAGTGAAAGGATTAGAGAGGACGATTCCTAAAACAATAAACTGCTCAGCCCTATATGAATTAAGTAAGGTCCCTCTGAAACATCTTCTGAATTTTTAGATCTACCGCGAGATGCAATGCGCCTCTATACATCTTTAGATCTTGAATCTGAGGAAGGGATACACCAATTGCTGAATTTATTTTTAGGACAATCCACAGGGGATATTAGGCACAAACTTCAGAAGATTCAGGGGTCAATGGGACAGAATTTGGAGACTTTGCTTGATGAGGTGTGGAGAGATTTTAGCAATCAACAGAAAGGATGCAAACAAGGGATAAGAAAATTGGTAGCAGTAGTAAGGGAAGAAGAAAAAGAGAGATGTGGACAAGGACCACCAAAGCAAAGACCACCCTAACTAGGGAAAGAACAGTGTGCATTTTGTAAGAAAATTGGACTTAGGAAAAACCAATGTCCAGAATGGAGAAAGGGTGATGATCAAAGAAGAAGAGACTGAAAAGGGCAGGGGTTGGTTGCCCACATCAAAAATACTGAGGTGGACCGGAGGATCTTACCCTAGGGGACCCTTTGGTTATAATCAAGCCAGGGAACAAAGAAAAAGAAATAAAATTGTTGGGGGATGCAGGGGCAACGTACTCAGTGTTAAATACAGCTTTATTACCCATAACAGATGGTTATTTTATGGTAAAGGGGGCAACTGGCCAATCTGAAAGAGCATATTTTTGTAGACCACTGAAATACAAACTTGGGAAACAATGGGGAATTCATTTTTTATACATGCCCAACGCCCCATCATAACATTTGGATAGAGATTTATTGGAGCAACTAAAAGCAAAGATAATATTCAAAACCAGACAGATTATTTTGGAGTTAAGAGATCAACAATATATTGATTGGAATTGTTAAGCTTAATTTTAATAGCCAATGAGACCAAAGGTGAAATTGAAGAAGAAATTAACAGGAAAGTAATGGATCAGGTATTTCCTGGATTATGGGCTTCTAACATAGCAGGGAGGGCAAAGAATGTACCTCCAGTGCAAACTGAACTTAAAGAAGGAAAACAACCAGTTAGAGTTAAACAGTATCCCATTAAAAAAGGAAAGTAGGGAAGGGATTAGCCCAGTAATATAAAACTTTTTGCCAATAGGGCTATTAAAAGAATTTCAGTCTGATTTTAATACTCCTATTTTCTTGTTAAAAAGCCTGATGGGTCATACTGAGTAGTACAGGATTTGTGGGCTGTTAATAAGATAACTGAGAATTTACACCCAGTGGTTGCCAACCCCTACACATTGTTAACCCATTTCACACCTGAACTAATTTGGCTTACCATTTTAGATTTGAAAGATGTTTTCTTTTGCCTTCCTCTCCATGAAGCCAGACAGAGAATTTTTGCATCTGAAAGCGAAAGCCCCAAGAATGGGGGCAAACCCCAGCTCACATGAACAGTTTTACCCAAAAGATTCAAAAACTCTCCCACGATATTTGGAGACCAACTTGCAAAAGATTTGGAATCCTGGGAAGTCCCATCAGAAGAAGGACAGTTGTTACTGTATGTAAATAACCTCCTGATAGCTACTCAAACCCAAGAGACATGTGTGGATTGGACAGTAAGTCTCTTAAACTTTTTGGGTCCACAAGGGTATCAAGTATCCCAGAAGGAGACTCAGATAGTGAAGCAAACAGTTTTCTACCTGGGCTACGAGGTCAGTGCTGGACAAAGAACCTTAGAGCAGGATCACAAGGAAGCAATATGCCAGACCCCAAAACCCCAGACAGTAAAGGGTCTGAGAAGCTTTTTGGGCATTGTTGTGATGCATTCCTGATTCCCCACCATTTCCCTCACAGTTGGTTTAGCCTTCAGTGTTCCCATCATATCTCCTGCCCATCAAATTGATCCAACCCTTTGTTCCAGACCCTTCCCTGTTAATTCTTAGATATGCCAACCCCTCACCGATCCATCAAAGTTTGTCCATATCCTTTTGTCCAGAATGTTCTTTGTTCTTCAGTGCCTGAATGGTACTTTGACTTTGTATCCTCCCCTTTGTGTATCCCATTGGTTATGATTTTTTTGTACCACCCCTTGCGTTCCCCACCCACAAGGATCCCATTGGTTGTTGTTATGTTCCACCCACTGTACCATCCCTTGTTTAAAAGCTGCTGCACAGCAGTGTCAGTTGCTCTTCTCTCCCTGATCCCCTTCAGCAATAAACCTGTTGGAACCTCATAGAGAGACCCTTCCTCACACTCCTTTGCTCAGGTGCACGTCGGCATCTCCTTGTTGGGCTTGGGGTTTGTCACGATCCGCTAATACAAGCGGGGTTCGTGATGGTTCGTTTTAAGGATCTCAGAGTGCAAAAAAACAACACAGAGGGGATTTCAGTATTCATCAAAGCAAATGCACTTTTATTAGTGCCAACATCAAATGCGATAGAAGGATTTGAAGGGAAACAAAGGACAGCGAGAAAAAAGAAGGGATGGGTAATAGCTACCAACGGAGAGACGAAGTCCTCGTGGCCCAGCCAATAGATCCGTCTTCTTCCGTGGGGTGATCACAAAGTCTTTGGTTAACTTAGGGGTCCTTATAGTCCTTTCCAAAGCGACAGGCAGTTGGCCAAAAGGTGGGGAAATCATCACGGTGTGCTCGTCTTGAGAGAACTGAGAACAGGTCAGCCGTCAGCAAGCACAGTGTTAACAAGAACAGGTCAGCCGTCAGCAAGCACAGTGTTCACAAGAGCAGGTACGGCCGTCAGCAAGTGCAGTCAATTCACCGTGACTTGCCCATTGTTTCTGCTCAGGTTTTGATGTTCCGATGGAAATGCGTGCCGGGTTTTTCCATTGAACACACCTGCAGGCAACACTTGGCAAACATCCCACCTCAGCCAGGCCAGAACTCCTGTGTTGGGTTTTAGAGTCCTTTTAGGGGTTTCAGTCTCTGTCCTTGACGATGGTCGTGAGGCAGATGAGGGATCTTCGGACTGTCTCTTACAGGGTTAAAGGCCCCGGAGGTTCAGCGTTGGCAGTGTCAGTGCACCGCTGTTCCCCACGCTCGATGGTCTGCTCCTGGCGCTGGCCAGAGCCTTTGAAAACTCGAAGGAGCAAAATGACAGGGCATGAAGGGCTGGCGTAGACTGTGGATTTACAACTGTGGACTGTTAGTCAATACCTGTGTGCCTTGGTTATGGAAAGAAACAGAGACCTGCGGTGGACAAAAGAAGCAACACGAGCCTTCAACCAACTAAAGAAGGCCCTCATGTCAGCTCCAGCCCTGGGACTTCCAAACGTGAGTAAACCATTCTTTTTGTTTTCCCACGAAAAGCAGGGGATTGCTTTGGGAATACTAACACAAGTCACCTACTTTTCCAAGCAGCTGGATGCAGCAGCCAAGGAATGGCCAGGGTGCCTCAGAGCTGCTGCTGCAGTGGTGATGAACATTCAGGAAGCACACACACAAATTTACCCTAGGCCAGAAGATGACTGTGTTAGTTTCCCACACAGTGTCTGCAGTCCTGCAGGAAAAGGCTTTCAGCACAGAGGCTCCTGAAATCCAAAGCCATAATGGTAGAGCAGGATGATGTAGAAATTGTGGTAACTAATACTGTGAACCCAGTTTCCTTTCTCAGTGGGGGAACGGGAGAACCAGTGATCCATGATTGCCTGGAGACCATCAAAGCCACCTACTCCAGTCATCCAGATCTGAAGGACACCCCTCTCGAGGACACTGAGACTTGGTTTACTGATGGAAGCAGCCATGTGATCAGTGGAAAAAGACATGCTGGGTCTGCAGTTACCACGAGCAAAGAAGTAGTAGAGTCTGGACCATTACCAACCAACACCTCTGCACAGAAGGCTGAAATAATTGCCTGAACCCAGGCTTCAGAACTGGCAAAAGGAAAGAAAATCAATATTTATAGAGATTCAAGGTATGCATTTAGACTAGTTCATGCTCATGGAGCCATCTGGAAAGAAAGAGGACTGTTGAACTCACAAGGGAAATGTATTAAACATGCTCAGGAGATAATAAAACTATTGGAGGCAGTGCAGCTACCTGACAAAGTAGCCATCACGTACATCAAGGAAATGAGCTGGTGGACAGAAAGGCAAAAGAAGCAGCTAAAGGTGAGGTAACTGTTGAGACAGTTGAGGCAGTCTTAGTTCCAGATTGCCAAATTTCTATTGAAGGTAAGCCAAGGTAGAGCAAACAGCACAAGAGGCTAATTGAGAAATGGAAGTTATAACCAAGAAGGGTGGGCTATCCTAGATGAAGGGAAAGGAAGACTTGTGATTCCCTCTTACATGTTATGATCACTGGTGAAAGAGGAACATGAGAAAACACATTGGGGAATAGATGCTCTGTATAACTATTTGAAGGACAGAATCATAGCCAGAGATTTGCAGAGTACAGTACTTCAAGTGACTTACCAATGTAGCCTTTGCCTCCAAACTAATCCCAAAAATATTCCTAAACCAAAGCTCAGACAAATTGGGAAAGCTTATGAGCCTGGGCAGCAATGGCAAATTGATTTTTCAGAACTACCCAGGAGGAGAGGGTATCAATACCTATTGGTGTTAACAGATACCTCTTCAGGGTGGCCAGAAGCTTTCCCTACCAGAACTGCCAAAGCACAAGAAGTAACCAAAGCATTGCTACAGGAAATAATACTCTGTTTTGGAGTCCCAACCACAATGTTTTGAGACAGGTGCTTTATTGTCTCTTCTATCCAGATGGATAGAAGGGATTCCTTTACCTCAGTAGTTTGGACTCCATCTCTGGGAATTGGTGAACTTGGCTAATTGTTGGTTAGACAGAAGAAAGGAAAAGTTTATTTATTTCAAATACTTTGCAGAAAATTCACTGCCACCTAGGCATAGACTGGGAACTGCATACCCCGTATCATCCTCAGTCAAGTGGCCAGGTGGAGAAAATGAACCATCTGATTACGCAGCAAATGAAAAGATTGGGACAAGAAGCAAAGTTACCTTGGCCTCAAGCTCTTCTATTAGCATTATTACGAATTCAGACCAAGACAAGGAGAAAAGAAAAAATAAGACCCTTTAAGATATTGTATAGAAGACCATATGAGGTCCAAGAAGGAACAAGGCCTACCCAAGTATGGGAAGAAACCCTACACAGATATATGGTGTCCCTAAACAAACTACTTAGAGAAAATGAGAAACATGTGGCTGGGGCTTGAATCAGAGAACTTGAGGGGCCAGTGCATAACATACAGGCAGGAGATTATGTAGATGTTAAATCTTTTGCAGAAAAAACTCTGGAACCCCAGTGGGAAGGACCATTCCAGGTGCTCCTCACCACCTTTACTGCAATCAAGATCAGAGAGCAAAATGCCTGGATTCATCACATTCAAGTGAAGAAGGCTCCTGAAGGAATCTGGAGAGCCACACCAGGTGACAATGAACTAAAATTCTGAAGGGAGGCAGCGGCAGCAGAGCTGCGGGGAAAGGTGCTGGCTCTGGCTGCAGGCTGGGCCGGGGCCACAGGGAGAAAATCAACTTGCAGCTTTTGGCCCACAGCAGGGAGGAGCAGCAATTGCTGGCTGGGAGAGACTCTGGCCAAGGGCCTGCAGGGAGAGGAGCCAGGGAAGGGCTTTGCACTGCCGGGGCCCAGATGAGATGGGATGTGGGCATGGACTTGTAGCCTGGCAGGGTGGTGGGGCCCTGGCCCAGGTTGGCCCGAGAGGCTGCGGCTGCCCCTGAATCCCTGGAAGTGTCCAATGCCCAGCTGGATAATCCTTCAGTCCCAAGATGGGATGGGGCATGGTGGGGTGTGGTGTAATACGGTGGGATAGGGTGGGACATTGTAGGGTGAGAATGGAACTTTGGGGGTGGGATGAGTTTGTGTGGGGTGGGGATTGGAATAGGGTGATTTGGGCTTTTAGAGTGTGGCACTAGAGGGAGGGAGAGCCGGGGGCACTTTTGAGGATGGCTTCTACCGCTTGTAGTAATTTAGGGCCTTGAAGTGTCTTCTGGGCCATTGCAGTACAGTTGGGAAGGCTGAGGTCAAGGTGTGAAGCTGTGGAGGACTGAGGTGAAGTGGTAGGGATTTGGGGAGTGTGAGGGCACTTGGTTGCAGGAAGGAAGGGAACGAGGGAGGGAGGGAGTACAGATCCGTTCCTAACGAGCACCTGGAGGATGAAATCTGGTGTTGGCTGGCAGCGCCATTGCCCAGATCAGGAAATTTGATGATGCTGGTGCAGCCCAAGTCAAAAAATTTGCTGGCACAGAAAGCCAAAATCTGGCAAATTCCTGGTGCCAGCACCACCATTGCCCAGATGTGGGGATTGGCCAGTGCCAGGAGTAGACATGGAGCAAATTGGCTGTGCCTGCGCTGCCCAGGTGTGGCCTTTGCCAACAGCAGTAGCCGGCAGATGCGACAATTTCCTGCTGCTGGGGAATGGTGAGGGTCTGGACGAGCAGGAAAGGTGAGTGTGAGCCAGGAGATTTCCGTGTAGCGGCGGGAAAGCCTGGGCACGCCAAGACATTGCCGGCGCTGTGCCCTGGGCCAGGAGTAATTGTGCCACAGGAGCAGGGCCCAAACATCTTCTCCCAGGCAGCCCCAGAACATGGACTCTGGAGAAGGCAGAGCTGAGTGTCGGCTTTGCGCAGTCCTCCAGACGAATGCTGTGCGTGAAGCAGCCTGGGAGCAGGCTTGAGGTGCCAGGGGCGGCCCCTTGAGAGGCCCTTTCTCTGCTGTGGCCTGAGGGCCTGGGCCATTGCAAGGGCCCGAGAGCTGCCTGCCAAAGGGCCTTTTTCAGTGGGCTGAGAAAAGTGCTGCTGCAAGGCTGTCCTCAAGCTGCTTTTACTGCAGACGTGGTTGAGGAATGCTGATTGCTTGCAGGCTCAGGGGCTGTGTTTGTGCAGATGACACTAGTGAGGGAGAGAGGGAGCAGCTGTGCTGGGGGCAGAGCGGTTTTTTTCTTGGGGTTTTTTGTTTCTTTTCCTTAACGAAGTTGCCCCTCCCTGTCAGCTCTGGGCAGAGCTGTTGTAACTGTATCTGCCACTTGCCTGTGGCACTGTGCAGGTAGGCCAAAGGAGCTGCTGGGAGCTGTGTGCAGAGGAATCCCCAGGGGCCTAGGCCTGGACGCTTCCCTTGGAGCGTCTGCAGGCGTGGAATGTTGGGGCTGCCAGCGCTGCGATGTCACAGAGAGAGGGGAACATTAGAAGGTTGGGGCTGCCCTGTTGCTGCCCCAGGCGGCCAGAGGTGCGGCAGCCCCCGGAGAGGACACACAGGCCGAGGCCGAGGTGAGAATGGCAGAAGGGGCTGATCTGAGAGGGAGGCAGAGGGATGCTGGAGTGGTGGCAAGGGCAGCCTGGGCATCTCTGGGAGCGGTGTGCAAAGGCTGGTGGAGCTGCGGCAGCCTCGGGGCTGTGATCATTCCCTGGGGAGCCTGGTCAGTGGCGCAGCCGCCCACGTAGGGTCTGGAGCTTTTGCTGCTGTGGGGCCCGGAGCCGTGCTGGCCCAGGCCCGGCCGTTGCCTGGGCTGGTGTCCCTGCTGGCCCGGGGCCCAGGTGGGACAGGGCCCAGCAGGGGCCTCGGCAAGGGGCCGCAGCCCCCGGTGAGCTGCCGGCTGCCTGTGCTGGGCTGCGGCCCGAGGGAGGCAGCGGCAGCAGAGCTGCGGGGAAAGGTGCTGGTCCTCGCTGCGGGCCAGAGGTCGAGTGGCAGTGATTTTAGGAGGGTAGAGGTACCTTGTTCCAGTACAGAAAGAAAGAAAGAAATGAAAGAGAAATAAATGATTAAAAGAATGAAAGAAGGAAATTAAAGGAATAATTGAAAGAAAGAAATGAAAGAAAGAAATAAGTAAGAGAAAAGGGAAAAAGGAAGAAAAGAAAAAAATAAAATTATAGAAATTTAAAACAAAGGAATGAACGCAAAGAAAGGTAAGAAATGAATATAAAAGAAAGAGGGAAAAAGTGAAATAAAAAAGGAAAGAAATTAAAAACAAATAAATGAAACAGAGAAAGGAAGGAAGAAAAAGAGAAAATAGGGAAGAAATGAAACAGAACAAAAGAGAAGGAAAGAAAGAAAGAAAGAAAGAAAGAAAGAAAGAAAGAAAGAAAGAAAGAAAGAAAGAAAGAGAAAGAAAGAAGAAATAAAGTAGAAATGGTAGAAAGAGAACTATAGAAAAAATGAAAGAAAAAAGAAAATAAAAGATGCAAAGAATGAACTAAATTAAAAAAGTCAGAAAGAAATGAAGAAGAATGCAAGAATGAAAGCAGGACAGGAAGGAAGGAAGGAAGGAAGGCAAGAAAGCGAGCATAAGTGAAAGAAAGTACTATGGAAAGAATTAAAGGAAAGATAGAAAGAATGAACTAAAATTAAGAAAGAAAGAAGAAAGGAGAAAGAACCAAAGATAGAAAGGAAGAAAAGGAAGAAAAAATGAGTGAAAGTAAGAACGAAAGAAAGAAAGAATGAAAGAACAAAAGAAAGAAAGGAAGGACGAAAGAAAGAAAAGAAAGAAAAGAAAGAAAAGAAAGGGAATGAAAAGGAAGTTACTTAAAGAAAAGGGACGGAGGGAGAAACAACTCCCCATGAAACTACTCCCCAAGAAACTACTGCCCAAGTGTGATGCCATATAGCTAGCCTGTAGGCCTCACAGTTATAATTAATTCCAATCTTATAACTGAATTGTGATTGATTATATAATTATCTTAATTCTGTAACTCAACCAGTAAGGCCCATTGCAAAGCAGGCCCAGGCCATTGGAGGTTCAGGCTGCTATTGGCTGCTTGGCCAGGTGGCAACTGGCTCAGCTGATGAGAACTGACTGCACGTGCCTTCTTATCTATATAAGGAATAGAGGTCTGAATAAATCGGGCTGTTGCTGCATGATCCTCGTATGTGTGTGTGTGTGTCACTTCCCTCCCTCCTACACATCATTGTGATATCTGGTGACCCCGACGTGATCTCAACAGCCCCCGCGGGTGGAGTGGAGGAGGCAGGAAGGCAGCGGGAACAGCTGCCAGCAGCGTGCAGAG
>JANPWX010018073.1:61628-83592 GCA_024734555.1 Trochalopteron elliotii | reverse complement strand
AAGCAGTCATTTGCCACAATTGTTCAGGGGACAGACGAACCCTTCCTGAGGTTCACAGAAAGGCTGACAGTTTCAGTTGAGTGTCAGGTGGATGATCTCGCTTCTAGAACATTGTTGCTCAAGATTTTGGCAAAGAGCAACTGTAATGCGGAGTGTAGGAAGATCATTGAGGCCCTTCCGGGTGATCCCACACTCTCGCAGATGGCCGAAGCCTGTGTGAAAATGGGCGCCACAGGTTCTAAGGTGGCTGCCGTGGCTACCACCCTGTGGCCAACCTGGAAGGGGCAACAGGGTGGGAAGCAGAAACAGGCAAATGCTCAGGCCAGCAGGAAAAAAGGGAGAAGAGTGAAGAAGGGGGCAACTCCTTTGTGTTTTTGTGGACGGTGTGGAAGGCCGAATCATATGGCCAATGTCTGTAAGGCGACGGTCCATGTGAATGGCCAGCCTCTATCAGGCTCGGGAAACGGGAAGCAGAGCGCGAAAGGGAAGCGCACTCAGACAAAAGTGTCTTCCCAGTCCCCAGAGCCGATGGAGATTTGCTGGGCAAGCTCACAGCCAGCACCCGCGGTTCAGCAGGCCTAGACGTCTGCACCGCTGAAACAGTTGTCCTGAAGGACAGCACAGTGCATAAAGTCCCCCTGGATGCCTTCGGTCCTCTGGGTGATGGTTTGAGTGCCCTTCTTATGGGCAGGTCTAGTACCACTACTCAGGGTATCATTGTGCATCTGGGTCTCGTGGATGCAGATTACACGGGAAGGATTTATGCCATGGTTTCCAAGTCCACTCTCCCCCTCACTATCCCAGAAAAGACACGAATTGCTCAACTTGTGCCTTTTAAGTCCTCTGTCCACAGGGCAGATACTCGGGAGAGAGGAGACGCCGGCTTTGGATCTACTGGGCCGCCTGAGGTCTTCTGGACCACTGCCCTGACCTAGAAGCGTCCTGAGAGGACGTGCACCCTGTCCATTCCTGGTGCAACGCCATCAAAGATTCACCTCCGCGGAATTCTAGACATGGGCGCGGACATCACGATTGTGTCCATTGCCGCTTGGCCTCCAGACTGGCCTTTGGACCCAGTGGCAATGTCTGTTTCAGGACTGGGAGGAGCGAAGCAATGCTACGTGAGCCAGAAGCCAGTGACAATCACGAACCCGGAGGGTCAGACAGCCATGGTCTGGCCCCATGTCACCGACACCTCTAAGAATCTTTGGGGGAGGGATGCTCTGGCCGCGTGGGGGGTGCACTTGGGGACGGATTTTTAATTGGGGCCACTGCACTGAAGGGCGCAGCCTGTTCGACACCTCCTATACGGTGGCTGACAGACGAACCCATCTGGGAACCCCAGTGGCCCCTTCCTCAAGATAAATTAGTCGCCCTTCGTGATTTGGTGCAGGAACAATTGGACCAGGGTCATCTGGAACCCTCTACCAGTCCCTGGAACACTCCTGTGTTCTGCATCAAAAAGAAGTCTGGGAAATGGAGGTTGTTACAAGACCTCCGGAAAGTGAACGCAGTGATGGAAAGCATGGGGATGCTGCAGGCTGGTATGCCATCGCCCACCATGCTTCCTGCAGAATGGCCGGTCCTCGTTGTGGATCTGAAGGATTGTTTTTTTATGATTCCTTTGCATCCCAATGACAGACCGAAATTTGCCTTTTCGGTGCCAGCAATTAACAATGTTGAGCCCGCACAACGGTATCAATGGAGAGTTTTGCCACAAGGCATGCGAAATTCCCTGAGCCTGTGCCAGTGGTTTGTGGCTCGAGCCTTGTCTGGAGTTCGCAAGCAATTTCCTAATGCCCAGTTTTATCATTACATGGATGATATCCTGGTGGCTGCTTCCACCCAGGATGAGTTGCAGGGGATTCAGCCTCAGCTGCTCCGTGCTTTGCATTCTCATGGGCTGCAGGTGGCTCCGGAAAAGGTTCAGCAGAAACCTCCATGGAAATACCTGGGTGTCAAGATTTTGGAACGTACAATCCAGCATCAAGAGGTGCAATTTGTGCACTCGGTGCGCACATTGAATGATGCCCAGAAATTGGTGGGTATCATCACTTGGTTACGTCCGTATTTGGGACTAACCACAGCACAGTTGTCTCCTCTGTTTGATCTGTTAAAGGGAGACGCTGATTTGAAATCACCTCGGACATTGACCCAGGAGGCACATCAGGTGCTGGAGGAGGTTCAGCGAGCTATTTCAGCTCGACAGGTTCATCGCATTGATCCCTCCATTGATGTCACTGTGTTCATCACCACTCCAGATTTACATCCCACAGCCATAATTGGCCAATGGAGTGACAGGTGGTCTGACCCCTTGCAGGTCCTGGAATGGGTTTTCTTGCCCCATCGGCCGCAGAAAACAGCAACGGCGCTGTTTGAGCTCATTGCTCATTTGATAGTCAAATGCCAACAACGGTGTTTGCAATTGATGGGCGCGGATCCTGCACACATTGTGCTCCCGGTATCACGGGAAGATTTTGAGTGGAGCCTTGCAAACAGTGTATCACTGCAAAGTGCTCTGGAAAATTATACCGGGCAGATCACTTATCATCTGCCCAGCCACAAGCTACTGCAAGTGGCAAAATCCGTGCAAATTTCTTTGCGGCCCAAGAACAGCCAGGAACCAGTGCAAGGACCCACCGTCTTTACTGACGGGTCGGGGAAGACAGGGAAGGCCATTGTCACTTGGAAGGATGGATCTGAGTGGAAGGTCCTGGAGGGCCATGAGGATTGGTCAGCTCAGTGTGTTGAACTGAGGGCTGCCGTCATGGCTTTTCAGAAATTTTCCCAGCAACCCTTCAACTTGATCACGGATTCCGCTTATGTGGCCGACATTGCTCAGCGGTTGGGTCATTCGGTGTTGAAGGAGGTCAGCAATGCTGCCTTGTTTCATTTACTGGAGACCCTGTGGTGTGCAATTCGGGAGAGGGTTCATCCCTACTATGTTCTGCACGTTCGAAGCCACACTAATTTGCCTGGATTTGTAGCGGAAGGTAACACGAGGGCTGACAAGCTGGCTAACCCAGCGTGGGTGGCCCCTCAGCCTGATACACTCTCGCAGGCCAAGGCATCGCATGGGTTCTTCCACCAAAACGCGCATACATTGCAGAAGCAGTTTCAGTTGACTCCAACTGAGGCCCGTGACATTGTCGAGTCCTGTGATGACTGTCACGTGGTCGCTGCACCTTTGCCGGCAGGGGTGAACCCCAGGGGCCTCAAGGCCTTGGAACTTTGGCAGATGGATGTTACCCAGATTGCCGAGTTCGGCCGGCTCAAGTATGTGCATGTTACGGTGGACACGTTCTCCTCTGCGATGTGGGCTTCGGCTCACACGGGAGAAAAGACCCGAGATGTCATTGCCCACTGGAGGCAGGCCTTTGCCGTTTTAGGCATACCCTCTGCTATCAAGACCAACAATGGTCCTGCTTACGCCTCACAGAAGGTGCGGCAGTTCTTGCAGTTGTGGGGTGTTTCTCATAAATTTGGGATCCCTCATTCTCCCACGGGCCAGGCAATTGTAGAACGCGCTCATGGTACACTCAAGCGTGTTCTCCAAAAACAAAAGCGGGGAATGCAGGGTGAAACCCCGCACAGTCGGTTGCAAAAGGCTTTGTACACAATCAATCACCTCACGGTGCAGCAGAACTCAAATAACCCTGTTTTCTTGAATCACCACCTTTCATTACCGGCTCCGGATGAGATGCATCAGCCTCGAGCAAAGGTCCGGGTGCGAAACCTAGTCACTAAGCAGTGGGAAGGTCCCTATGACCTTATTGCCTCGGGGCGCGGGTATGCTTGTGTCTCCACAGATACTGGAGTACGCTGGGTACCTGCGAAGTGTGTCCGTCCTGACCTGAGACCGCAGAGACATAATTCGGTCAACGGACAGTCAGGAGACCGTGATCAAGATGAAGGTCAACAAGTGGATGAGCCATTGAGTGACGACTCTGATGTTGGTGACACGAGTGATCACTCCGATGGCCCTTCATGAACAGAAACTGAATTATGTTCATTTTCTTTTTTGGTTTTCTTTTAATTAATGGAAAAAGGGTGAGATGTCGCCCTGATGCAGAAGTCTTTTTGTTGTTTATACTCTTGAACTGGAGTTTCTCACGCAGCTTCACAAAAATAATGTATATTTTTAGCACTTATCTATTGTTTGCATTCTTGTCCTCTGGGAGGAGAAATGTGATGGACGGTGATGTTCACCATCCAGGTCAAGAGGTGGCAACCTGTGTAGCCAATCTCTGGCCTTTTGTAAAAATGTATATATGGAGTCAGATTTTTAGAATAAAGTAGTAGAAGCTTCCCCTTGAGCTGCTGCGTCTGCTTCATTCCTCGGGTGCCCTGAGACTGCCACAAGTGGGGACCCCGAACGTGTGCACCTGACACATAGTATGTAATAAGGGTTAGTTCTGGCTTGGATGGTATGGCACAGAGTTTCTAGTAAGTCAAATAGTTTTGCATTGTCAATTTCCTTTAGTAGTGCTTGATCTAATCTCTGTGTGATATCAGCATCATAGGCAGAGTCAGTCAACATTTAGAGGAGTGTGGGGAAAACGTTGGAAAGCCATAGCCACAGCATGCAGTTCTACTAACTGCAGTAATCCATTTTCCTAACCCTCCAATGTTTGCCACTCACCTTCGTCTTTCCATGTTATAATGGCCTTTCCCATTTTCCCAGAACTATCAGTAAATACTGTAATACCCTTTAATGGTGTTCGGCTATTTAGAGGTTTGAGAGAGTGCAGTTTCCCCACTTGACTTCAGCAATTTATGGCTTGGTAAATGGTAAATGATTTGCCCAGAAAAATTTTGCAAAGCACTTTGCAAGGCTGTACTGTTAGCAAAACACCATTTGAACTGCTCTTGTGTCACAGGAATAATAATTTTTGAAGGATCTCTTGCATTCAGTTGTAAACACCTGTGATGACATTTGATAATTGTGCAGTTAGTTCAAAGACGGTGGGTGCCGTCTTGTTTGACTGGTGAGGTAAAAACAGTCACTCTAGAATGTGCAAAGGGTCAGGCCAGTGAATATTCCACTGCTCAAAAATACCAGTAGTATTACCAGGGTTGGCCTGAGATAAAAAGGAAGTCGGAGTATAGAGACAACGCAGATCAAGCCAATATGGTTAACAGCTACGTTCTGCTTTATTTCAGCTAAGATGGCTACTTTTATACATTTCTATATAGTTTACAATCACAGCAGCTCTTCATTGGCATACAGCAGAGAAAAGAATGCAAACACTTATTGTTGACCAAACTCTTAAGGCAGCTACTGGTGTTCAGACTACTTACCATACATATTATCTATTAGAAACCTCTCTGTGCCTTGTTAACACCTTAAGGTGTAATTCTCACTGCGCCAGAGACTTGGCAGCTGAATTTCCACCCGCGCCACTGAGGCCTTACAGGTCTTCATCTGAGGCCCAGGCTAGGTGATTCACTCACAGTCCAAATATTCACTATCTTCAAAAACTCTGCTACACAGTAGGATGAAAATCAACAATGAGAATAAACACGGTGATACACACTTCTGGGCATATCCAGTGGGCTTGTCTGTTTGTGATAGCTTGCTGTAATGTTTTGAGAGCAGCTTTTGCCTCTGGGGTTAATTTTCTGGGGGAAGTTAACTCAGGATCACCTTTTAGGTGGTCAAATAAGGGTGCTAATTGCCTTGGGGAAGATCTCTCCATTGATAACACTGCACTGCTGCCGCATTATTAATGGAAGGTACTGTAAAAGCAAACTTTGGGGTATTGTCTGAGTGTAATAGAATAGTGAAAAAACAGTCTTTCAGGTCCACAATCAGGATATCCCAGGAGGCAGGTATCATTGTAGGAGATGGCATGCCAGGCTGGAGGGCACCCATGCTCTCCATCACAGAGTTAATTTTTCTTAGGTCATGGAGTGCGGGAATTCCAGGCACATAAAATTCTCGTAACCTCATGCATGCAGGCCCAAACACAGAATTAAGTACAGGGTTTGACCTGAGGCCTTGGAAAAGGCTTCCAAATTTAGAGACCATAAGCAAGAAGGTGGGTTAGTAATACAGACAGAGACATATTAAGCTAGGTAGTGGAAAGTTTGAGAGTTTAAAGTTAAGATATAGAAGTAGTTATAAAGGTAATAAGAAGTTTTAAGGTGTAGCAAGTAATTTGTGTGTCACTATATGATTGGATAAAAAAAGCCCGCATTGCGGAAGGACGTGTGTCTTGGTTTGAAAGACAGGTGCCTGCTAGGGAAGGGCAGGGCTTCCCTCGGAATGGAGAATTCAAACCCCCTCCCTCCAAATTATTATAATTTTGAAAATTAAGTGGGCTCTCAGGCAAAGATATGGAGATAGGAATAACAGTTCTTTACTAGTATGTATAACAAGGCAAACAAATAACAACTACAGCATTAAAAATAAACAGAACCAGGAACCTTGAGGAGCTTTGCTTCACAAAGCCCGGGACGGTCTGATCTCAATGCCCCTGCAGGACTTTGAGAGCACCGAGCTGGAATGGTGGAAAATCCCAGGCTGGTGGATGAGATATATCAGAAGCTCCGTCAGTGGTAGCTGGAATGGCAGGGATGTCCCAGCAGGGCCGGGCAGTGCAGGGGTACAGCGTAGCAAAAAGCCTCAAAGCAGTGCCAAAGAAACCGCGACGGCAGGACAGGGCCGGCCCAGCAGGGCAGGAGGAAGCGAGCTCAGAACTCCTGGACTCACGAGCAGATGATGATAGATTTCCCAGAACTGGACTTGGTGGCAACAGTGAACTCCTCCCGCAGCAAGCAGCAGCCTGGCTGTCCTCTCTCCAATGATGAGAGCAAGAGAGCCAAGCTGCCCCCAGCCCTGTCCTTTACCTGCCCCAAAACTCGTGTTATCTCCCCCCTCTGAGAGAAACTCCCAGAGACCCAAAAAGTGTAGCCAGGTGCTACAACTCCTCTCCTTTGGCCCCTTTGTTCTGCTTAAGTACATCTAAGTACCCAGTAGTTAGTTTCCTAGCAGCTTATGGGAAAAATTCTATAAGTTAAAAAAGAAACAAATCTAACCCCCAACAATGTGTGATACAGTTTAATTAGCCATTGGTGTGAAAGTATAAACAATAAATCTGTCAGTAGATTACTGGCTAATTAACCTTTAAAAACCCTTGTAACCGGTGGTCTTGTGACCACTGACCACGAACTCCTGGTGTATGCAGTGAAGACATTCTCACCCTTCATGAGACTGAAGCAATAAATAATACTTTAAGATGTCTCCCAGTGGTCCTGTCTCTCTTAATATCCTGACAGTGGTGTAGCTTCCATTTGCCAGACTTCTTTTTTATAACAAATACTGGGGTGTTCCAAGGGCTCATAGATGGCAGCTCTATGTGTCCTTGAGCTAGCTGTTCTTGTACTAATGATTTTAGGGTGTCTAGCTTCTCTTTCTCAAGGGACCACTGTGGTACCCACACAGGCTAAATAGTGATCCATTTGAAAGCTGTTGTGGGATACCTTACGCCCTTTAATACAGTGGCCCCTGTTAAAAATCCGTCCCCACCCAGACTCCCCATGCAGACAGAACATCCCTCCCCCACAGGTAAAGTGGTGCAGCTCTAATGTATGGCCGAATTGCAGCTGTTTGACCTTCTGGGTTTTTGATCAACACAGGATTGGTGTTCAACAAGCTCTGTGTGGTCTCTCCAAGGCCAGCAATGGCCGATCCCACAGGTGTGGTAGGCCACGATGAAGGCCATGTGTTGGCAGAGATGATGGTGACATCTGCCCCTGTGTCAATCATCCCACTGACCTTTATCTGCAAAGGCTTTGCTTGAGGTATTGTAACAGTACAAACCATATTTTGCCTTTGCTCGCCTATGATGTGAGTCCAGCACACCTGGGGCTGTCCTGTCGATCTGAAGCCTCGGTCTCCTCACTCCCTAGAATCTGTTTTGGGGACAGAAGACTTAAAGGGAATGAGTTGAGCAATTCTGGTTTTGGCAGGGATAATCACGGATGGAGTAGGGGTTGATACCATGGCTTGTATTTGTCCTGTAAAGTCGGCATCTATGACACCAGGGTGCACAACGATACCTTGCAGTGTGGCACTGGATCTTCCTAGAAGCAGTGCACTCAGTCCTTTCCCTATGGGCCCCTGGGCCTCAAGAGGGACTTTACGTACCTGTAATGAGTTTATGGTTATTGGGATTGAGGTGGAAACATCCATGCCAGCTGATCCTCTTGTCCTGGCTGTGAGTTGGTCACACAGGCTTGTACCAGAGGGTGGGAAAATACTTGTGTTGTCACGCGTTTCCTTTTTGCGCTTGGTCTCTCGTTGCCCTGGTCTTTGAGAGGTTGTCCGTTAAGATGAAATTTGGACCAGCATACTTTGGCCGCATGTCCGAATCTCCCACATCAGTTGCAGTTTGTATTCATACCCATCTGTCCTTGAAATGTCTCCTGTGGTATGGACTGGTATGGACAGTTTGCCTTCACTTGGCCTTGTTGTCCACATTTGTAGCAATGGGGTGTTTGTTTAACAGCAGATGTAATAGTATTAGCTAAAATATCCATGTTGTGAGATCCAGTCCCAACCTTAGCACATGCATTTATCATATCCTCTAGGGATGTGTTCTCTTTAGGTAATGCATCTACAGTCTTTCTACAGTCCTCGTTTGCATTGTTATGCTAACTATAGTATTAATTGGCTCCTTGCTTTGCTGTTTGCTATCGATTTTTCCATAGCATTGTGCAAATGTTCTATGAATTGCATACATAGTTTGTTGGGGTTTTGTGTTATACTTGAATAAGTTTGGGTAGGTGTGGGCCTGATATTTCTGAGTCTGAGAGAGTTTAGCCTGCTAGCAGCTGCTAACTTTTTCCCAAGGAAAAATTTCTCAAGAAAGCTTCTTCTCAAAACAATCTTGGCAAACAACTATCCTTTCTCAAAACAATCTTTCTCCAGGTGGTGTTTTGCTGTTTCTCTAGTTTAACCAATGGGATTAGAGAGGTCTCGTTCCTATTCACCAATCATGTTAAGTCTGTATCAGAACACCTTATAAAAGGTAGTAAAAATTAGACAATAAAGCCTTTTTTTATGCTCTTTGCCTTCTGAAATATTTAGAGTGTCTCATCTTTCTTTTGTGTCCTACAACGACAGGTAGGCACAGACATATTTGTAATTTTTGTTAGAGCTTGCATTGCTAAGTCCTTTGCTTGGGTTAGGATGAAGGGGTTTAGGCATGCTTGGGTTTGTGGGTCTTCCATGGGGGGAAGTCCTATAAGTTAAGAAATCTTTGCCTCAAAACATAGGTCCTGCTGCAAAGCTCTTGAATTTTGCAGTCCCTGGTTCTCTGTAAAAGACCTCCAGGCTGTTTCAAACATCATATATTGCACTGGAGTACAGAGTAATTTTGCAATTTGCTTCATATCATAGGGGGTTAATTCACTGGCAGTTATAAATCAAAGCATATTTGCAACAACAGGCAACCCTAGCCCGTGTTTAGCAGCCAGTTGGTGTAGCTTTGAAAGGATTTGCCAATTAAAGGGTACGTATTTGTCAAGTGTTGTGCGATTACCTCGTATAATTGGGAATGCTGCAATCTCTCCACTCCCCTGCTGCCAGTTTTCTGATGATGGTGAATGCATGGGTACAGAAATTAGTTCACCCCCTCTATATCCCCACATTCTATTGCTTTTTGTTTTACCTCCATAGAGAAGATTACCGGATCTCGAGTGGGAATGGTTTCTGCTCGGAACATCAATGAGGCTGGAGCTGGTGTCGGCAGGGTTGTAGGGGCTTTATAACTTTTATTGCGCTTTTGTTGCCTCTGGAAGCAGCTTGAATTATAAATTGGCCAGTTCGCGCCCAAGTATTCCAATCAAGGGCAGCCTTATTAGTTGTGTCCAATCCATGGTTCTTAGCTGTGATGGTTTGAAAGCAAAACTAGTGAGAGGCTCCAAGTCAGAAATNTTCATGAAGATGGTGGTAGAATACTCCGTGCACGTTCTACACCACAACCCAGGACATTAGCCCATGTTAGTAAAGCTAACAATGCCTCTTGATCATATTCTACCTCCCATTCTTCTAAAAGAAGTGACCATACCTTCAAAACTGGATGTTCCTGCATGGAGATCCATCCCACCATTCCCCTGGAAGTTGTTTTCTTCTATTTTCAGAGGTAAGCACAAAAGAATTCCGAATTTGAGCCCCTTTCCACTGCAAACAGCTCTGCTCACTGCATTATTGCAGCTTTTTGCTTCTGGGTCAGGCTCTGCTCACCTCGGTTTTTTCTTTTCCAGCTTTTTTACTGTCCTCTGTCTCCCTCCGCTCTGCTTGTGGGAAATGGCTGCTGTTTTCATGTTGGGAATCACCAGATATTATGTTTGGGGTCATTGGTTGGAGACAGAGACAACACAAACTCAACGAGCATCCTCAGGAAAAAGCAGAGTTTAATATGGCTGTTCTTTTTGTATTTGTCCTGGTTTAGGGCAAATTTGGGAGAAAACCTCCAAATGGGGTCCCTCCAAACTAGCAAATTCAAGCGGCCCCTCCTCCAACTGGTTTGGGAAAAGATTTCCTTGGAGAAAAGTGGAAAAAACTATTTATTTTACAAGCAAAGTATCCACAAGCATAAAAAATGAACAATATAAAACCACTCGCTGTCCGAAGAGATGGCAAATTCAGAAAGTCCTTGTTGTGGAGTGCAGCTTGGCTCACTCAGTCTCCTATCAGTCCCCCCAGCGCTGAAAAATGCTGTCCTGGTCCCTGGTAGGCCACAGGTGTGAGCTCCTGGTGCTCCTCTGGGTTTTCAGTCCAGAGCAGGTTTAAACAGTCCCAAGAAAAAGAATAAAAAACAGTCCAGAGGACTTCTCTGCCTCAGCTAACTAAAAACTAACTAAAAGCAAAAGAGATCTCTGTCCCGCTGTCTGTTCGCATTGCAGACAACACAGTCCAGGAGGAGAATGTGCAGGAGTGAGTGCAGTTTCTGAAAACAAACTCAACACTTCTTTTTCTCCCTGCTTCTCTCTCGGAACCAGTCTTAAAGGTACAGAACACAATATCCAACATAAACAGAACAGACAATTGGGGATACAAGCATCATAAAGTCACCCTAGGACAGGGGGCCAGATCCAAAGCTCCTGGTATTTGCCCTTGGTGCCGTAAAGGGAGGCATTATGCTAATCAATGTCGTTCCAAGTATGATTTTGAAGGGTGTCCAATATTGGGAAACCGGAGCCGGAGCACGGGATGGCACTGCACGCAGGCACAAATGCCCCAGCCAGTGAGTCAAAGGGGACTACAGCAAGCCTCTGCCCAGCCGCCACAAGCAACCTTTGCCGGATCATCATCAATTTACAACCCGCCACACCAGGGAGTGCTGGACTGGACCTGGAAACCACCATCACAGTAATGTTACTTGATTCATCCGTTCATTTGCTTCCCACAGGAGTTTTTTGGACCACCAGGGCAGTGTATGCATGCATTGCTTTTAGGTCAGTCATCCACCTCTTTGATGGGGCTGTTTGTTCTCTCTGGGGTTATTGACTCTGAGAATGAGATTACGATCATGGCCTGGACACCTCGACCACCTTGCACAATACCCCAAGGAACTCAAATAACTCCCCCAAACCATGAGCGTACCTTTAACAGATGTAACACGAAAAGGGGGATTTGGGTCTACTAGAACACCCCATGTATGCTGGGTGCAATCTATATTAGAACAAAGCTCCACATGCCAATGTACCCCTACATTAAAAGGACAAAAGATAACACTTGTCAGTCTCATAGACACAGGGGCTGAAATTACCATTATCTCTCAAGCCAAATGTCCCTCACAATGGCCCCTTGCTGAAATGCCCCAGGCACTTTCAGGCATTGGAGGAAGCAGCCGTAGGTATCAAAGCTGCCACTTGATACAAATCAAAGGCCCCAAGGGACACCTTGCCTCAGTCAAACTGTTTGTATTACCAGTGCCAATGGTACTATGGGAGAGGGATGTTCTCTCCCAATGGGGCTTTTAAACTCAATCAGATTTTTAGTGGGGGTCATTGAAGTCACAACACTTTAACCTGGAAAGCAGAAAATCCAGTTTGGGTGGATCAATGGCCCCTACCATTGCAAAAACTGCGCACATTAACGGAGTTGATCCAACAACTCCAAAAAGGGCATATTTTCCCTTCTACCAGTCCTTGGAATTCTCCTGTGTTTGTTATCAAAAAGCAAACTGGCAAGTGGCGTTTACTCCATGACCTCCGGAAAATTAACACAGCTATGGAGGACATGGGGACTTTACAGACTCGTCTTCCATCTCCTACCATGATCCGCCAAAATTGGCATCTGACTGTTATTGATTTAAAAGATTGTTTTTTTTATATTCCTTTACATCCTGATGATGCTCCTAAATTTGCCTTTTCAGTTCCAAGCACAAACATGCAGGCACCCTTACAGTGATATCACTGGATTATTTTACCTCAAGACATGAAAAACAGCTCTATTTGCCAGTAATATGTTGCTAAGGTACTCAATCCCGTTGGTCAACAAATGCCCCATGTTCTTTTGTATCATTATATGGATGATATTCTTGTAGCAGCTGAACAACAGGAAGTCATGGAGAAAGCCTTAGTCCTTGTCACTGAAGCTGTAAGTCAGGCAGGGCTTTGCATAGCTCCTGAAAAGGTACAAAAACACCCTCCCTGGAGGTATTTGGGGTGACACATTGGAGTCCATTCAATTTTTCCCCAAGCTCTGCACATTCAGACAAATATTTGCACCTTACATGATGCACAAAAACTTTTGGGAACAATAAATTGAGTGCGCTCCCTGTTAGGGATTTCGAATGCAGAGCTAAGTCCCTTGTTTGAACTGCTAAAGGGAGACTCAGACCTTTTATCACCTAGACAACTTACTTTACAAGCTCAGCAGGCACTGCAATGCCTATCTGATGCCATAGAAAACCGACAAGCTGCACGCTGGGCACCTGAGCTGCCTTTCTTTTTAATAATTTTGCATCCAGCAAAACAGCCCTATGCTTTGATTTATCAATGGGACTCCAAGGCACCAGACCCTTTGCTTATCATTGAATGGATTTTTTTACCACACCAAATGACCAAAACCATCAGTACCCAACATGAAATCATGGCCCAACTAGTTGTTAAGGCCCAACAGACTCACTTCTCTTGTGGGAGTGGAATTTTCCACTATTTTCTTGCCTCTTACCACTTTTTATTTGAATTGGATATTTCAGGAATCAGAGGCTATTCAGATGGCCTTTGCTGAATTCAGTGGACAAATCTCAATACATCCTCCAAAACATAAGCTTTTAACACCTTTATTTAAATTGATAGAAAAACCAAAGAGGAGTGAGGTTCCACTTCAAGCCTTAACAGTATTCACAGATGGTTCTGGTTGCTCTCATAAATCAGTGGTAGTATGGAGACACTCCTCTTCTAGTGCCTGGAGAGCAGATGTATCCACAGTTGAGGGGTCCCCCCAAATTGTTGAACATGCTGTTGTTGACAGAGCTTTTCAAAAATTTTCTGTTCCTTTTAATTTGGTTACAGATTCAGCTTATGTTGCAGGAATCGTGATGAGAGCTGAAGCAACAGTTTTGAAAGAGATTGAAAATTCACAACTTTTTATTGGTAGCAGCTCCTTGTTTTTTCCTTAGAACCTCTCCTTATTTTGTTATGCTTAATCGATCACATACAGACCTTTCTGGATTTTTGGCTGAAGGGAACAGGCAAGCTGAGCTTTTGACAATGCCTGTGCAACGATCTCTTCTACCTAATAAGATAGGACAGGCTAAATTGAGCCATTTGTTTTTTCACCAAGATGCTGCTGCTTTGATTCAACACTTTGGCATTACTAAAGCCCAAGCTTCAGGAATTATTACTGTTTGTCCTGATTGCCAAAGGTGTTCTTTTCCTTCTGTTGCAGGAGGTGTTAATCCCAGAGGGCTTCAGAGCCTTCAAGTCTGGCAGTCAGACATTACCCATTTTTCTGAATTTGGCTGTATAAGATACATTCATTCCTATATTGATACCTTTTCTGGCGCTCTTTTTGCATCAGCCTATTCACAGGAAATGGCTAAAGATGTCTGTAGACACTTCACTGCTGCTTTTGCAACTCTTGGTATACCATCTGAAGTAAATACAGACAATGGCCCAGTTTATACTTCCTGTCGAGTTGCTGCTTTTTTTCCCTTTGGGGAATTACTCACAAAACAGGTATTCCTCACATCCCAACAGGCCAGTCTATCATTGAACAGGCTCATGGTTCTCTCAAGTCTCTTAGTTCAACAGAAAGGGGGAGATGGCATCCTTGCCGAGAGACTGCAGAAAGCCCTTTATGTTTTCAACTTTTCAAATTGTTCTTTGATGGACCCCAACCCACGGATTGTTCAACATTTTAATTGTAATTCACAATTGCAACAAAAGGAAAAATCCCCTGTTTTAGTGAAGGATCCAGAATCCAGTAAGATATTGGGGCCTTATCCTTTGGTCACCTGGGGTAGAGGTTTTGCTTGTGTCTCCACAGAAAATGGTCCCAAGTTGATTCCAGCAAAGAATGTGAAGCCGTTTTGAGAACCTTTGACTGCATGACCTGAAGATTCACCTTTAACACCAACATCGGAGGAGAACCCTTGTGAACAGGACCTCACCACCACATCAGCACCTGTTTGACCTCTGACAGACAGTAGATGACAGACTTGATTGGCTAGGTCAACTTCTGGGGGGTTGGGGACTTGTTGGATGGGTAAGAAATTTAGTTAAAATGGGCTTATATGTATTAGGCATTATATTATGTATTGTTAGGGTTATTCCTTGTATTTTACAGTGTGTGCAAAAATTAATAGACAAGTCACTTAAGACTGTATTTTTGGTTGAACAGGAAGGGGGAGATATGGGGAATGAAACAGAGAGTACAGTGGAACTGATAAAGGAGCCTGATATCTTAGGCCTGATCGAGCAGAAACCGTGGGACTGGCAAACACAGATAGATGCTCTCTGGTAAAAAAGTGACCAAGAAACATGTTGTGAAACTTTGTGATAAGATAATGTTGCCAGGTGATGTGATGTCATGAAGAATGTGCAACCAATGGGAAATTGTTACCAAAACCAGAACCCTATATAAATGCCATACAAGTAAAACCCTATATAAGTGCCTTGTTGTATTAGGTTGCAATGTAAGATGTAATCAAAAGTATGTATTCTATTACCATCTGTTAAAACCAGGTGGGGCAGTGTTCTTTATCTCTTCCACAACCCATCCTCCCTCCGGGGGATATCTTCTGTTAATGGGCCATTGAGTCTCACTGCATGAGTAATAAAATTACATCATCCCATTGTGAGATGCTTCACCCAGCGGGAGGAGCCAAGCATTCCTACCTGGATAAAAATCTGAGATGTGGAACACCACAGCAGCCTGTTTCCACTGGATTCCCGGAGGAAGACCAGACCCATCTACACCACCACTGGAACTTCAGAGGAAAACTACACTCTTCAACAGGATCATTGCTTCAACAGAACCACATCCGTCACTCCAGGAGGACTGTAGCCACAATTTAATTGGACTGCTACCAACACCCTGACCAACAAGGTGTCAGGTTGTCTTCTGACTCTGTCAGTGGTTTTTTTGTACTACTGCATTTTTATTTTAATTTTCCTAGTAAAGAACTGTTATTCCTATTCCCATATCTTTGCCTGAGAGACCCTTAATTTCAAAATTATAATAATTTGGAGGGAGGGGGTTTACATTTTCCATTTCAAGGGAGGCTCCTGCCTTCCTTAGCAGACACCTGTCTTTCCAAACCAAGACACTTGTATACTCAATAAAATTGGCTTCTGATCTGAACTCAGATGTCCCTGTCTCTCAATTGCTGATAAACCCCCAACTCTCTCAGCCTGTCCATAGCAGAGGTGCTCCAGCCCTCTGTCTATCTTGTGGCCTCCTTTGGACTCACTCCAACAGGTCCACATCCTTCTTATATTGGGGGCTCCATAACTGAACACAATGAATCTCCCTTGCACCTGCTTGGAGTGAATCTTCTTTCCAACATATGGAACCTTGGAGCACCTGCTAGTACCCAAGAGCATCAGCACTGAAATTATGATTTTAGTTTGTGGTGCTACATGAGAAGAGTGAGAGCATGAGATCTGTCTCCTTATGACCTGCTGCTCAGTATATACCAAGGCTGCCTGAAGAAGAGTTTTCTTTGCATACCTGAGTCTTATAGCTTGAATCTGCTCTGTCTATGTGAACTGCTGAAGTGGAAGGATGTCGCTATGACCTCACATTAGTCAGAGATATATGAGACACACACATCTCTTCAAGCAGCGAAAAAAGGTGTAGGTTTATTCTTACATTCCAAATTTATAGGGTTTTTTGAAAGTATCGTGCCTAACTCCAATTGGTCAGTAGTTAGTTGTTACCCTGTTTGATTGGTCAGTTTACCAGAGGTGGCTGGTGTTGTGTCTCTTTATAGATATTGTTTGCATTTTTCCCAGGATAGTTTATACAGGTTCCATTAACTGTCACGGTCTTAGAATTCTTTCTCACAAGAATAAGCACAGATTTCCACCATTACAGGATTCCATTCTCATGAAAGCTGACAGGTTTCTCACAGGAACTTATCAGGCTAGCTATTAGCTTAGACAAAGTAATAAGGCTTGATTTTACAAGGACTTTCTTTTATAAGATTTTTGCCTAATTATAACAGGAGACTTCACATACAGTCAAAATGGCCTCGTAACCTGGACTTTGAATGTTGCTTGAGAGTTCTGCTCTGAAAGACATAAAAATAGAAGCATAGCCACAAGCTTAGCTATTTCTAGTGTCCACAAAGGATGGGAGAGTGCCAGGAGCCTGCCTGCATTGCTTCTGCCCTGCCTTCAGCCTGACTTGTTCTCTCCTACTTCCCCTGAATGGCTTTTTACTGCTCTGAAAAAGATGACATACTCCCAAAAGAGTAAAGTGTGTCTGTTATTGACCCTGTTTGTTTGTAGCCGATAATGATGTCAGGAAAAGGGTGTTGTTTTCCCAAGTCTGGTTTTGTCCCCTTTGTTGGAAGTGCCTTTGGTGAGTCTCACACCCTGGTGCTATTAGCAAAACAAATAGGTTTACAGTACCTTGGCTCCAACTGTCCATCAAAGGCTGAATTGCAATGCAAATTAACTAGGCTTTAGCTCTTCAAATCCAGCTTCAGGAAAGGTCCCCAGAAACCTCCATGAGAATGGAGGTCTGTGGATGAGGAGTGTGGGCTCTGTGGAATTTTACATCCAGGACCTAATGTGTTTGGCAAGGAGGGATACAATACATTGTACAAATAGATTATACAAATCCTTTCAATACTTAAAGGGGGCTTAGAAAAAAGATGGGGACAGGTTTTAGCAGGGCCTATAGTGATAGGACAAGGAGTGATGGTTTAAATAAAAGAGGGGAGAATCAGAGTACATAAAAGTATGAAAAACGAGGTTCACTCTCCTGGTAAAATTTAAAAGTTTAATAAAGGACAATAGGAGACAAAGACAATAAAGCAAAGTTTTTAATGTCCAGGTGCTTGGCATTCAGCCAAGAGCACACCTGCTATTTCGGAGACACCCTTTATATATGTTTTCTATTGCATCAGCCTATTGCATCTTAATAAACAATTAAGCATATTTAAACTTTTCTCCAAACTAGTTTAGATGTTCCAAGAACTGTTTAGCATGGCTCCTCCTCAGGTCTGCCTTTTTAGAGCATGTGCATTTCTTGACTGTGGTTTTAGTCCGTTCTTATTATCACCTCCAGCTTGGGTTTTGGTCCATACTTTCTACAGATGGTAGGTGCTGATAATTGGCATAGCAGTAGCAGGGGTCTTCATCATATATTCATTGGATGTTATCCCAACCAAGCAGGCAGTTCAATTACCACAAGCAAAACTGTATCAGCTATTTCCCTACTAAGTTTAGTTAATAGCAGAAATTAAAACTATATCTTTATAGCAAAGTTACTTTAACATTATACATGTAGCATCCATTTTAATAACTGCAAAAAGCCAATATTATAATATGTATTTATAACATAAGGAAGAAAGTTTTTACACTGAGGGTGGTGAGTCACTGGCACAGGTTTTCCAGAGAGGTGGTAGATGCCCCATCCCTGGAAGTGTTCAAGGCCTGGTTGGATGGGGCTCTGAGCAAGTTGGTCTATATTGAAGATATCCCTGCTCATTACAGAGGGGTTGAACTAGATGATCTGTAAAAGTCCCTTGCAACCCAAAGCATTCAATGATTCTATGATTCAAACAGATTTTATTCCTTCTTGTGGGTTAACAGTTCCCCTGGCATGTTTTGGGGCGGGTTTCTGGTCCAGGCATTGACCTATCCATGAGCAATGCATCTACAGCAGCACAGGCTGTGGGAATCACCCTTCTTTCTGAGCATCCCTCCAACCCAGGTTCCATGCCCATTTTTATCAGCTTCATTATGTTTATTTCTGTATTTTCCATATGGGCACATACATATGATCTGTTTAAACAAGTTTGTGGGGTTAATTAGAAAGCAGTTCTTTATTGGTTAATTAATATTTGACACTTCTGGAGTAATTTTTACCTGCAGAGATCACAAAGGCAAGTGCTGGTGGCCCAGCTGTACTTCACGGAAAAGGATGTGCCCAAGGTCACCTAGACTACCTATGACAGGGCCAAAAAATTATATTATTGACTCCTGGACCCCATTCCTGTTCTCTATCTCGTCACAGCATACATAACATTATACTTTTTGTCACTCCATTTATGAAAATAAAGTAATTGCAGTCATCATTGGTGAGACAAGTAGAATCACAAAGGGGAAAAAAAACCCTAAAGACATTTATACCAGCCTGGAAAATAATAATAATAATAAAAAAGTGTAATGCATGGATTAATGAGCATGTCCAGTGTGTCTTTCATTGGCAAATACAGGAATGAGAAGGAACTATTTTTACCCTATCAATTTACCATATGCATCACAGTGGGAAAGGGATTGAAGTTCACTAAAGAAGCAAGGAAATCAGCCTTGGTGTACATGAGGTCACTCTGGAGGCTGGTGAATGAGATTTTAAACTAAAAATATTACCCAAATTCCATTTTTCAGGATACAGAAGCAATCATCTTAAAAGCAGTGGGATTTCCTTGTGCATGCAGCAGACCCAGATGTTGGTGCTGTTCCCCTTTGGCCTCCTCCTCTGTCACCCCAAGGCCAGAGGGCTGTGCTCTGGGCTTCGCACAGCTCACCCCACCTCTGAAACTGCCTTGGCTGCAGCATCAACTGCAGAATTTAATGAGCATCTTCTGCTGTTAAATATTTGGAGGTGGAGTCCCCTTCCCCTCCAACACCTTTCTCAGACTCCAGTTTCATAACAAACCTTCCTGAATAATTCTTTTTGATATCAGCAAATAATGTTCTTCCCTGCCTCATTTTTTTCATACAATTAATCCACATTTTAAGCAGATTTTGGGCCTGGATGAGTATAGTTTCATTAACATTTAAAAAGGATGCCCCAAAATCTAGCCCCTTTCTAACTAATTTAGATCCAGATTCTGCAAATACCATGCCTGTTTGAAGACTCCCTGACCCGCTCACATGAATATTTGCATGACTGGGCTTTAAAATTATCCCTGCACTCCTGCCAGCACCAAAGGCAGGGATTTAGGACAGGCACCCCAGGGATGCCCTGCCTGCATGGTGTGTTAGTTTTATGTGGTTTATGGCTGGTATTGCATTTAGTTGGGTGCAATTGTTTTAGAATTGGATTAGCTTTCAGCAGCCATGATCTAAGAGTCTTGGCCTTTCCTTCCAACATGATGACTGACTTACTGAGTGACCTTGAAGCAACTTATCTATCCGCACCTATTATATGAAAAAGGAGCTACTCATCCGTGGAAGTGCATGTGGGATGGGGACTCTTGGGGGCTTCTGCCCTGCGAAACCTGGCGCTAGGAAGTCTGTCTGGACTTCCCAGCTCTGCCACTGAGTGCAGCAGGGCTGGTAGAGCTGCACAGCCTCTGGTGGCTCAGTTTCCCCATCCTTTGCAGGTCCAGAATTGGAACGTGGGATCTGATAAGCTCCCAGGGTGCAAGGGATTATTACTACTAGTAGTACCCATAATGAGAATATCAGAGTACTACGTGCTGATCATTTCTGCTTTGCATTTAATGAGAATTGAAGTGAACCAACCCTCTATGAAATATTTTCCCATTCTTTGGCGACAGGTGCTGTAAAAGTGGAAAGTATTATTATTGTTGGTTTTTGTGCCGTGTCCTCTTTTGATGCCCAGAACCATATATATATAAATAAACTTTTAAATTTTTATGACTGATTTGGTTTAATATTTCAATACTTAAAGTGGGTTCCGGCCCCGGAGTCTCCCTCTGCTGTGCCCCGCTGGGTGTAGAGAGACCAGCCGCTCCGCACCATCGCCGTGCTCCCGGAGGGGCCCTCCATCCTGGGGCAAGGGTGGAGGTTCGGGAGGGGGAACGGGGACGGGGAGAGCCACAACCTTTCAGCAACCCCAGTCCCCGATTGCGCAAGGCGCTGGGAGGTAAATATAACATATAGATTTTTTTTTTTTTTCCTGTAGCGACATGGTGTCTAGACGCCCACGTGACGGCGCCGGGGCCGAGCTTCTCCGCACTGCGAGCCGCCGCCGGAGCCGGGGAGGGAGCAGAGCGGGGGACTGAACGGAGGAGAGGGGGCGCAGGCACCGCGCCGCCGTTGGCTCCGCTTCCGCCATGCCCCGCTCTGCTCCCAGGGCTCCTCTCTCCGGCAGCAAGGAAAATACGGAGGCGCTGGTGCGGGGAGGGCGGCTCGTTGCAGCGAGTGGAGGGAAGGAAAAAAAAAACAAAACACGAGCCAAGAAAGGAGGAGGAGGAAGAGGAGGAGGAAGAAGGGAAGAAGGAGGGGGAGAAGGAAGGCAGGCAGAAAGGAGGAGAGAGGAGGAAAAAAACCCAAAACGCCGAAACAGAGGGGCCGGCAGCAAGGAGAGGGTCGCCAGGTGGTGGGCAGCCTCGCACCCATGTAAGCATCGCCGGGAGCGGCGGGGGGTTGGCTTGGTTCGGAGCGGCTCCCCCCGCCGAGGCACGCTGCTGGGGAAGGCAAGGAGGAGGGGACACAGGCCCACTTTCCTTTCCCCCACCCCTCTTTCCGTAGCAGTCGGATCAAGATTCAGTGTGTGTGTCCATGTGGATTAAAATCTTTGGAAAAAAGGAGGAAAAAACCCACCTCGAACACCCCCTCAAGACGACCTTGGCTTTAAAAAGGGAAACAACACTGGATGCGCTTGTTCGTCTCTTTTGTGACAGATGCTTAAACCGACGTCCAAACCTTAGAGTTGGTGTTTCGGGATTTTTTAATTTTTTAATTTTTTTTTTTCTACACGCCCTTTTGGCTCGCTTTTAATTTTTTTATCCTTTGATTCTCCCTTGCCGTATCCCTGCCTCCTTATCACCCCGCACTCCCTCCCCGGCGGGGAGAGTTGATGGGCTCCTGGGCAGCCGAGGTTCTCCCGCGGCTCTGGCCGCGCTCTGCCGTCGCACAGGGCGGCGCGGCGCCGACAGCCTCCGCCCGCCTTCCCGCGTGCCGGGAGCCTCCGGCTCCAGACGGGCTTTTTATTTTTCTTTTCTTTTAAGGGCAAAGCCGAGGCGAGCAGCGGCTCCTCACTTCCCCCCGTTTTTTTTCTAATTTGATTTTTTTTTCCGGAGACTGGCGCATGTCACAGCCCGCCTTGGCCCTGCCGCCGCCCGCCGCTGCGTCTCGGTTCCCGGCCCCTTCATGAGCGGCGGACGACATGCCCGTTTTGTAGCCGGAGCCCCCTCCTCTCGTCCCGTATGTTCAGGACCAAACGTTCGGTGCTCGTCCGGCGGCTCTGGCGGAGCCGTGCACCCGGCGGAAAGGAGGAGGAGGAGGAGGAGGCGGCGGCGGCGGGCGAGTCTGGCGCGGCCGTGGCCGAGGCCCGGGTGATCAGACGTTGTTG
>JANPWX010018073.1:21840-61275 GCA_024734555.1 Trochalopteron elliotii | reverse complement strand
GCCCGGGCAAGGCGGGCGGCGGCGGGAGGGCGGCGGCGGGGGCGGAGGTGGAACTGAAGGCGCTGACCTACTCCGTGCTGAAGCGGCTGAAGGAGCGGCAGCTGGAGGGGCTGCTGCACGCCGTGGAGTCCCGTGGAGGGGCGCGAACCCCCTGCCTGCTGTTGCCCGCCAAGGCCGACTCCCGGCTGGGCCAGCACTGGTATCCGCTGCCGATGCTGCTCTGCAAGGTGTTCCGCTGGCCCGACCTCCGCCACTGCTCCGAAGTGAAGAGGTTATGTTGCTGTGAAACCTACAGCAAGGCTCACCCCGAGCTTGTCTGCTGCAACCCGCACCACCTCAGCCGGCTCTGCGAGCTAGGTACGGCGGCGGAGGGAGCAGGGGTACGGGGAGATGGAGGGATGAAACCCCATTCGCCTTCTAGCCCACCAATTTTTTTCCCTCTGGAAAAAAAGCCAACAAACCAACACACGAAACCTCCTTTCCGTTGCCTTGGTTTATGTTGTTGGGGTTTTTTTTCTGTTTAGGGGAGGGGATGAATTGCCGCCCCGGGGGCCCTGGCGCGGCGGGCGGAACAGTCTCGCCTCTGCTCGGTGCCGGGAATTAAGGGCCGGGCGGCCCAAGCGCTGTTGCGGCTCCGGCGAGCCAAGGAGGCCCCGATTAGACAGCCCGAACAGTAGATAGCAGGGAGGCTAGCGCCAGAAGGCCCCTTTTGTTTATCTGACAGTTAAATATCAAGGCAATCACCGCCTCTGCCCTGCCTCCAACCCCCAGAGCTAAGACAGTTTTGCTAAAAGAATGCCACTGTTATCATAAATTCCTTTTTTCCTTTATTTTTTCTGTACTTTTCTAATTCCAGAGTCTCCCCCTCCACCCTACTCCAGATATCCAATGGATTTTCTCAAGCCAAGTGGTGAGTGGACTTTTTGCAATGCAGACTACAGATAAAAGGGAAAACAGCCCCTTTCTTAGCTAAGGGAAACATCTGCCTTTGTCATGCATTTTGCTTTTGGGCTGCTTGCCTCTGTGCTTCCTGCTACTCTTTGAAGAATTAACATATAATTAACATATAATTTATCTAAGACACCCTCTGAACAAAGTAGGATTTTAAAACTTTGGCAAGAAACTCTAGGAGGGATTGTAGTGCAGCACAGGCCTGCATTGCTTGAGTCAGTCAGGAAAATCATGATGTCCAGTTGGAAATGGCAGTGCTCCTGTACCCCTGGGTGAATTTTGTAGGGATCTATGCTGGGAACCAGCACAGCGCTTCCCTAATTCCTGGGAATCCCAATGAACCTTGATAAATGAACTTGTTAGAAATCTTTATGTCTTTTTAAACGAATCTAATCCCACCTTGTCAGGTTGAAAAAATTAGGAAACAAGGTTGAAATATTTTTTTTCTTGTCCTTTTTTTTTATTTTTTTAGCACAGCTTTGCATGCCTGTTGCCTGTAACTGAATGTCAGGGTGTCAGGGGAGAAGCCCATTTGAGGCTGGCACCAGCTCTTTTGTGATTGTCTGCATAAATGCTTTGTTGGCAGAGCTTGCCGGGTGTGAGATAAATCAGTCTGGAAGGAGGAGGAGATGTGGGGAAAATCAGAAAGGGGGAGAGCTCAGGAAAGAGTAGTTCCTGACTCCTCAAGGATTAGTGGATCTGGAGTGTTGGCTGGAGCACGGTGGTCTCTGTGGTCACGTCCCATGGTCATGGCAGTCAGGAAGGGCATGGTGGTACATGGAGGCAAAGAAGACCAATACTAGGTGATTGAGGTTTTGGGTTTTTTTTCTCCAAAAGAGCAGTTTGTGTAAAATTGTTGCTCATCAGTTTCTTGGTATTAAAAGAAACCCCAACCTTGAGGTTGCTTTGGTACCGTGTGGGGTCCCATCTTGCCTACTGCTCCTTTGGAGGCTGGACTGTTATTTTTCCCCCCTCTGCAAACTCTTTAAAAAACACTTATAAGTATTTTTATGACTTGTGGAAATAAGAAAAAAGTTTAACAAAAAATTGGGTCGCAAAGCATGAACTATTTTGCCTCAGCATGAAAAAGCCTGGAGATAAAGGGTCATGAATGAAAGAAGGATATCTGGAGTAGGTTTAACATCCTGAGCACATGCTGGTATGTAGAAGGGTTGCTCTGTAATAGACTTTGAGGGTCTGCCAGGTTACGAAATTTTGTGGGTTTGTGTGAGATTGGCATCATTTTGCCTGCATCCCTGCAGTCCTTCCCCAAAAGTTTCTATTTCTTCTGCCTTTATTGCTTTTCTTTCCACTCACCAATGATCCTGGCATGGGCTGTAAAGGGCTTCAGAGCTGCAGGAAAGAAGGTTTAAAGCTTGATTTTGGTTTCCTGAAAAGATGTTAGGAAAAATCTGTTAGCAGGGTTTAAATATCCAATCTGCCTCTGCCAGGACCTAATTTTCAGTTAGCCCAGTGATATATTTATTAATCAGCAAGTGTTGACATAAGGCAAAATGTGTGTAAACAGAAAAGCTGCAGAACATGAATGTGCCATTTTGAAAGGAAAAGTTATTCCTATTGGCCAATAGGAAGTGATTAACACTGCCCATCGGAAACACAGGAACAACTGGGTTACTCACAAAAAAATCCTCCTTTTTTTTCCTTTTTGAAAGAAAAATCTTTTACATCTGAACTCTTTACTGAGCTGCAACAGGCTGAAGTGGAGCCTGGAAGTCTGTTGTTGCAGGTGGGTTTTGCAAGCTCAGGGTTTCTTGGCGTTTCTTCTGGGGAGGGACCAAGAGTTTCCTGTCCCAGCATCAGTGTCATCTCCTGTGTCAGTTCCCCATCTGATGTTGAGGATTGTTTAGATGGGAGAGGGACAGTTGATGATGATGGGAAGGTGTGAAACCTTTTACCTGACTGATGTACATCAGCCATCTTCTCCCCTGGGACCTTGGGGGGGAAGATGGTCCCTCCATTTAGACTTGGACAGCTGCATCTGTTGATAGAGCTGGGAACATGCATTCAGCAGGAAACTTTTGCTTTTCTATCAAGTGTGATAATGGTAACAAAAATATTTAAGTATTTGGTGCTGTCTTGTGTTTCATATGGACAGACAGACAGGAATACCAGGACCAATATGGGCTCTCAAAGTGGTCGCCAGTGCCCATGATCATAGAATCACAGAATGATTTGGGTTGGAAGGGACCTTTAAAGCTCATCCAGTCCAACCCCCCTGCCATGATCTGGGACATCTTCAACCTGACCAGGTTGCTCAGATCCCCGTCCAACCTAACCTTGAATGTTTCCAGGCATGGGGCATCTACCACCTCTCTGGGCAACCTGTGCCAGTGTTTCACCACCCTCATTGTAAAAAATTTCTCTGTTCTATCTAGTCTGAATCTCCCTTCTTTTAGATTAGAACCATTATGATGGGGATTAAACTGGTTTTTTGGAGGTGATGGAAGCTGATACAGGCCATGTCACTGACTGGAGGAAAGCAGGGATGGACAGGAAGCTGGGGGTCTGTTGCAGGCAGTGAAATGCCACATCAGTTTGTGCATTGACAGGATAGATCTGGCAGAGCGGAAAGATATGCCTTTGATGGCCAGGTTACCTGTGGGAAGGTTGGAGGTCCAGGCTGGCTTGCTCATTCATAGAATCCTAGAATGGTTTGGGTTGGAAGGAACATTAAAGATCATCTAGTTTCAAGTCTCCTGCCATGGGCAGAGACACCTTTCACTAGACCAGGTTACTCAAAGCCCCATCCATCCTGGCCTTGAACACTTCCAGGGATGAGGAGAACATTCATCAAGGAGAGGACTTCCCCTCTTCCTTACATGGGACATTTGCAGGCATGGGTGACTGGCTTGTATGGGGCTAGGCTCACCCTGCAAGCCTGGAGGCATGTGGGCACTCAGCATCCCTGATGTTCCTGCAGGAGCTGTTGCTTGCAGCTGTGTTGGAAGCTGTCACGATCCGCTAATGCAAGCGGGGTTCGTGATGGTCCGTTTTAAGGATCTCAGAGCGCAAAAGACACAGTGGGGGACAACTCAGTTTACTCAATCACAAATGCACCTTTATTTAGTGCCAACAAATGCGATAGTGGGGAGAGAAATTAAAAATAGTAAGAAAGAGAGAGAAAGAGAGGAAGGGGATTATAGCTATCAACGTGGAGGGACGAGTCCTCAAGGCTTAGAGATGCCTATAGATGCGAACTTCTCCAGTGGGGTGATCACAAAAGTGAGCGGGGGTCTTCAGAGTTTTTATAGGTTAGTCAAGGCGGGAACCAAAGCAAGGGGCACAGAGCCAAAGCAGGAACCACCTGTGTTGAGGTTGGGTGCTCAGGAACAAGCTGCAAACCGTACCACCGGTACGGACAGACCAGTTGGGGACAAGCAGCCTTGGCTCAGTCCACTGTGACCAGTTCCATTGTTCTTGCACTCCGTTCTCATGGAGATGCATACCAGTCCTCCGAGACTTGGCAAACGTTCCACCTCAGCCAGGCCAGGGGCTCCTTTCAGAGTCTGGGGTCCCAGTCCTCAATCATTGGAGACAGTCGTGAGGCATATCACATCCTTGGACAGACTCTGACAGAAGCGAGATGGACAGCAGTGCCTCCAAATAATTCAAGCAGGTATTTTGACCCATCATGGAGTGGGACAAGGGGCTGCAAGTCGCTGTGTCCATCATGCTCCTGGGTGGCTGGTCATGATGGTGCTGGAGTATGAGAGTTCAGGAAACCCACTGAGATGTCATTGCAGAGCTGAATGCCTTCCTGTGGCCTTGAATTTCAGGGGAGCTGAAGGTCTGGCAGCTTCCAGGAGCTATTGGACATGTTGCAAAGTTATGTTGGTGGCCACCAGGATTAATTGTATGTCTCTGCAATGGTTTTATATTGTGAGAAATATTGCATCTTCTAAAGAGACTTCAGAGGATAATTCATTGATGAGGAGCACTGGCTGTGGATGATGGGATACAAGAAGGGAGCTGATAGGTCATGAAAGCACTTCACCCCATTGCTAGGATTATGCATTTTAAGTTGGGATAGGATTCTCTCCTGCCATCCTGTTTGATGTACTAACAGGGGACCTGGTTGCGTATGATCCCTAGAACAAGACAACATGGAAAGGGCAAATGATGTCCTCTATCCCACAGGGACTCTTCAGGGAGCTGTAGCTGGGGGCAGAAGGAGCCCAGTGCAGAGCAGGGTGGTCCAGCCTGCATTCAGAAAGCATCTGTAGCCCAAGCAGTTGTAGCCATCCCAGGAAAGGGGCAGGAGGAATCTTCTGCCTGGACTAGAAAGGGTTAAAAAAATGGGGAAAAAAAGAAACCACACAAAAAACAACCACCCATATTTCTCATGACAAGGCATTGTATACAGTATTTTGCAAGTAAGTCTATTTCCTGTCTCCCCTATTGTTTTTGGTTTGATTAAGTATATCCTGTTAAACTGCATATTCATGTTAGGGCTTTACTCTGATAAAATGAGGTTATACAGACAGGAATTTTTTATCCACTTAGATTTCAGGGATGAAATCTTGAAAAATTACTTTATCAGTAGAGAGAAAATTATCTCGACTCCTGGTGGTGGCCCTTGCTTTGAGATACAGCTGTGAGCAAAATGGTGTCATTAGGGAGCCCAAATTTGATGAAACCCAAAGTCTCTGAGAACTTGCTGAGGAGCAGAAGGTTGTGTGAACTTCACAGGCCTTCTCAGGTTTGTCCTTGAGCTTGTCCCACACATGGTAGTGACCAAAAAGGTGAAGTTTGCCTGCAGGACAAGGAGATTGGTGTTGGCTTCTGGCTGTTCTCACCTGGAGAAACAGGCTTGGGATGTAAAGTTCCAAATCTTGACCTCCAATACATTCATGCATCAGGAGAAACTTTTAATAGGGCTGCCAATCTTACTCTGCCCTTTGGTGGTGCATGGAGGAGTAGATCCAGTTGGCCACCTGTCTTAGGAGGTGACAGCAGGGTATAAGATATACCAGCATCTGGTGGTGACAAAAATTGAGTGGAGAAATGCAAGTGGAGACTGTTTGCCGCAAAAGGGCAGCGAAGAGACATTTCCTTTTTGGTTCCCATTTCGGTGAGTTACAGGTATTGACTAAATTGTTAAGTGTAAAACATTTATACATTTAAGCATCTAATGCATTTAAACATTTTTGGGAGCTCGCTTACCTCAGAATGGCGACAACCTTGATCGTGTTACCCAATGACTTGAGCAGAGAGGTGGCAGCCAGTCTGTAATTTTTTCCAGTCTATAATCAGTGTTGGATGGTGATGAAGCACAGTGGGCAGACTTGACTGAGGCAACAAGTTAGGGTGGATGCTTCTTGATGAACTACAGTCTCTGTGCTGGACAATTAGTAATTGTTTCTTGCTAAGCCCTTTGAAATGTGTGTTCTGCTCATGGCATTGCTGGGAACCTGCAAAGAACTGCTTATATACTGGGTTTTTTTCTTTGCCTCTGCTCCATCAGATTGTCCAGATTCTGTGCCTTCCTCCACTGAAACAGAGAGAACTAATTGTCTAGCCCCTAGGGGGCTTTCAGGTAAGACATCTTTTTATTCCTTGATCTTGGATGCAGGTTGAGTTGACTAAGGGTCCGAACAGAAGGAAAAGTGATGCTGAGGAGTTTTGGAGATGCGTGTTGTTGAGAAAGGCGTGCTTGAAGGGGAAATAAGGTTTCATTTCAGTAGCAGTCACATACCTCTCATGCAGAGGATGTGTTGAAATCCCAGGCAAGGTTCTCCATCCCCGAAAGCCCATATTTCCTTTGAATTCCAGCCTTACACCCCACTAATTTTTGGACCGAGGCAGGAAGAGGCCTGTTGGGGAAGGCTAAGTGGTGTTGGCTGCTGATTTGTTCAGATACATGGATTATGGGAGCAGGTGCAGTTGTGCCTTGCAGAAGGATTTGGTGTCAAGGTCTCTGACTTGGTGGTGGTGGTGGCACCTCTTGTCTCTGGGATGAGAGCTGTGCTTGGGCTTTGCTCCTGGTAGGGTAACCAGTATCCTGCATCTAATATGTGAGGCTCATGGTGCCTGGCGAGGAAAGGTGACCCCATTTTTTGCAGAGAACATTGCAGAAGGAGTTGGGCTCAATGACCTTTATGGATTCTTTCCAACTTGAGATACTCTATGGTTTCGATCATTTTCCGGTTTGCCATTTCCTTTAGCCTCCAGGTGCTGTTATGGGATGGAGGTTTGGAGGGTGGTTTCCCCACCCCTCTTGGGCTTTGGGTTGGAACAGACCTTTAATGGTCATCTAGTCCAACTCTCACCCCTTTTCCAAGGTGTGATGTCTTCAATGCCTCATCTTCCATCCTGGATGGGACAAGTCAGTGGATGGGCTCTGTCTCTACCAGGATTACAGTGTCTGAAACTATATACCTGCATGTACTCACTGGTGTTCCAAGGTCCTTCTCTTTGTGCTGATGTCTCCTTGATTTATGATTTATTCATCACCCTGAAACAAATTTCAGAAATAGGTCATTGGTGACTGCATGCATGCACCTGCCCCTGCCTCTCTTCAGGAATTGCATTTGGTGTGGATGTCTTTGAGTCTTGTTTGTTTTTATTTGGGTTTAATATATACCTTGTCTGTTATTTGAGAGAAGAGCATATTGTTTGCTCAAAGGCCGTAATGAGAATTAATCAAAGGAAGGGGGAGAGGGAACAGAGAAACTTGTCACTATATTTTTTTTTTAATACAGAAGACTTTTGGGTTTTGAGTTTTTTTTGTTGTTGTTATTGGAGCCTATAGCTTTAGGGAATTAAAAAAAGAGACTAAGAAGAAAAAAAGACAAGAAGCAAAACAATACAATAAGGATGTTGTTAGATTTTTTTCCCTTTTCCCTCTGAAATATACTCATTGCAAAGAAGAGAGTTCAGTTCCACAGGATACCACATGAAATAAGCAAAAGAAGTACACACTTTTAAAAGGGAGTTTTCTATAAGGGTCAACCTATTGATAACATCTTGTCTGGTTGCTCTGCTCCCAAAGGGAAGGTGGGAGGTCGAGGCTTGGGCTGCAGGAAATAACATGACTTGTTCTGGATGTCTCCCAAAGGCCTCTGGGAAGAGGAACTTCAGCTCCTCAATAGCCTCCTCCCCAAAAGAAAGCACATTTGGCCCTGAAAATGTTTTTTAAACTTACTATATTTTTATCATTTCATTGGATTGCATTTTTTTTTGGTCTTATGAAAGGTTCATCCCCCACCAAGTCTGGAAACAACCTTTTACGATCATTACCTGCTCTTTTTTCCTCCCCTAATGCAATTGTAGCCATTTAATTTAATGAGGAGCTGATAGGAGAGTTGACTCATGAAGGAATAGTTAGCTACCCAACCCCTGAAACAAAGCTGAATGCTTCCACATGAAAAAGCATTTTCTTTTTAATTTGCTTTGATTTACTGACATGTCCCTTCTGCATGCAGAAGTGCAGAGCTGAAAATTCCCAACTGGAGAGACCCAGTCAAGAAAGGAAAATAAATATGCTTTGCAGCAATACTCCAAAACTCACTCTCTCCTGCTTTTTTTCTACCCCTTCCTGCATATTTTAGTTAGCAAAAGAATGTATTTGAAGAGGGCTTTAATGAGTTATTGGCAGGGTACACGGCAAATGCTTTGGCTTGGTCTTATCTAGTTTGGGCAGATGGGGATCCATAATGCCGGTTGGAGAATCCAGCATCCCTCATCCTCTCCAGACCAGGGTTGTACACTCTTCTTGATTCTCCTTGATGAAAGGATGGCTTTAATGAAAGCAAAAAAATGCCGATTTTGGTAGATTTGGAAACTGGAGTACATGGCTGAGGAAGAAGACATTATGGGTGATTGGTGGTAGTGGGTTCCTATAGCACCATAGGCTTTGGCCACCAGTGATGGGCAGTGGATTGTCACTGTAGGACATGAAAGACTCCAAATATTTCAGAAGGCAAAGAGCATAGAAAAGAAGGCTTTATTGTCTAAATTCTTACTACCTTTTATAAGGTGTTCCAATACAGACTTAACATGATTGGTGAATAGGAATGACACCTCTCTAATGCCATTGGTTAAACTAGAGAAGCAGCAAACACCAGCTGGACAAAGATTGTTTTGAGAAAAAGCTTTCTTGAGAAATTTTTCCTTGGGAAAAGGTTAGCAGCTGCTAGCAGGCTAAAAATCTCTCAGGCCCACAGTGGATGCTGGTGTAATAGTGGTGTTCAAGGCCAGTAGACCTCTAATGTCTTGAAGCTGGAAGGGCAGAATTTAGTGAGGCAGATTGCTCTCAGCAATGAGAATTTGGTAATGCAGCCTGATGGAGGAGGTATGACTGACACTGAAGAAGGCTTCAAGCATCAGCACCTTGTTATCTAAAAGTCTCTCATACCTTTTCTATGTAGTCTCCCATGAGCAGCTCCACACAGCTCTGGCTCTCTCTCCTTCTCTCTTCCTTCTGCAGTTCCGGCTAGCTCCTTCCTGTCCCCAGCATGGCCACCTAACCCTGTCTGTCCCTCATACAACGTCTTACCCTTTCTGTCCCTCACATGACCTGTCTCTTCCTCCTCACAGCATGGTCAGCAGACTCCAACTGACCACTCTACCAGTTAACACACTTTTATCACACCCATAGCTGTGAGGGCAAGGCTGTTCCCACTCTTTGGTAATTAACACAGCTGCAATATATCGTGGGCAAGATTTCCTTCAGCACTATCTCTATCTGTCCTCCCACAGCAGCCAGCCTGGGGTTCACAGCCATTCTGCCAGGGAAACCACAGGGGGCGGGGTTGAGAGAATGATGGCAAGAGGAGCATTAAAAAGGGGATCAAAGCGAGTGCCCTTGCAGCTCTCCATGAGGTTCTTTTGATGATCAGGACTCTGAGATCCAGCCACCATTGGGGTCTCAATCTCTGTCTGGAGGCTGAAAGCAGTTTCATTGATGGATACCAGAGGCACTGGAGGATGTGGGAGGGAGAGCAGTGAGGCCAGGGGAATGTATGGGGAGTGTTTCTCCTTTGCAATAACTGATATGAGCTGCTCTTTTCCTCCCCCTCTATTTTCTGTTCTCCTTCCTGGCCCAGGAATGCAATATTGGATAGTCCTTCATGCTGTGCTGGTGTCCTCTTCTCATCCCATCTCTGCTGTCTCTTCCCCAGCCATCCCATTCTCCAGCTGATGTACCCCTTGCTCTCCCTGAGGCACTGGGTCTCACTTTTCCTTACCTTTATTTATTTTCATTGGTGGTCACTCTATATGTAGGTAAGGACTCCTCACTTATGGTGTCTCCCACTGACATGGTTGTGCTCAGCCCGGATACTTTCTATCCTCAATGTGGTTAAAGAAGAGAGCAAAAATATCCTATTGTCGATAAAAATAAATTCCATAAATGGGAGACTGAGGGGAGTTTTGCCTGTATTTTGAGCTGACTCATTCTTGGCAGATGTCTTTGGTTGACTCTTCTTTCAAACAAGTAAAGCCGCTCTTGGAGAGCCTGGAGGTGGCTGGCCTGTGGTCTGGAGGCATTGGATTGGTCAGAGCTGAATTCCCATACAACCCATGGAGAAAGTTCTGTTGCAAGGGTAGAAGTGAGCTGACGGTGCTTGATTGTGTCAATGCTGAATCTCCATGGTATGGTCTCCACCCAGTCCTGGAAATCTCCCTCTTGACCCATGTGTGGCATGAGACTGGTGGCTCTTGGCTGATGGAAGGTTATAGTGCTCATGGTGGGTGAGAAGGTGTCTCTCTTGCAGGATAGAGGAATGGTGCTGGATCTGCTGGCAAAGTGAAGCTCTTCAAGAAGCCCAGAGCTGGCCGTCACAGAAGGAAAGCAAGATGAGCTGGCTTATGTCCTCACCACCTCCACTGCTTTTTTATTTATAGGGGTCATTCATAAAATACCAAACCTGGAAGTTTACCCAGATTTCAGCCCAATCCTGTTGACTTTTCCTGACTCTGAAACTGCCCCAGGGTCTCCTGGAGCCAGTGGATGTTGAGTGACAATGCTTGGTGGATGCTGGACCAAGCAAGGCTTTGCCAGGCTTGAGGCTGGGAGACCCACAGGGCTCTTCTGCAGCAAGCGCAGCCTCAGTTTCTCCCTCCCAAGTCCTCTGCAACAGAGACAGGAAAAGACCTCCGGAGTCTGGAGAAGCATCAGCATCACTCCCTTCTCTGGTTCTTCTGGTGGTGGGACCTCTTCTGGTTTAAGGGACCACTTGGCTGAAATTTCATTTCAAAATCACAGGCAGGCCAGAAATGTTTCACTATGCCTCTGATCCCTGCTGGTATCTGCTCACTAGGGAAGAAGCACCTTGCCCAAATCCAGAGCTATTTGTGCCTCAAAGTGGCTCCTCATTACATATCCCCATGTAAACAGGATCCCATGCAGTTTCTCTGGCAGAGTCCTGCCTGTGTTTTCCCATTTCCCCTCTTTCCACCTCCCTCTTGTATGGTGTATATAACCTCCTGTGAAATGCCTTTATCTACAAATTGGCATTCTGTTATAATCTGAAATTGACATTGTCCTGTGGAACTAGGATTGTATATTTGTCCCAGGGATAAACAATTGCTATGGAATTTTTTTTAAGTCACTTATTCTTGGTTTATTTTTGAGCATGCATACTTTTATTTTTTTTTTTTAAATTTACTTTGAGCATCACAGGGCATTGCACCCTTTCCTTCCCAGCTTCATTGGAGAGATGACCTCCCCTCCCTGCTTACCTAAAACCCCACCATCCCATCCTGTAAAGGACAAAGTTCTCAGGGGTTAATGCCAAGATGACAGCAGTGGAGCCTCTGGAGCAGAGCAGGCTGTCTGCCAGACTAGGAGCCTCTCAATTTGCCTTGCACATCATCTGACTGTGGCCGACAGGGAGGAGGGAGCTGGGAGCTTGGCACCAACCCTGGGACTCTTGGCTTGGCCACCCTCTCTGGCTCCTTCAGCCTTGTGAGGTTTTTTTTAAGGGAGTTCTTGCCCTGCAGGGACCCCCTCAGGAACACCCCGGGATAACCTCTGTGCTGCTGTGGGGATGCTGAGGTCATCCTCCTGCCAGCTCCAGGCTCTTTGCCAATTATAATTCCCCCAAAGCAAATAGGACCCATTTAATAATTACTTTTTAAATGCTCTAGGGCCTTTTGAACCTTTCCTAGATATTCCTCTGTGATGGGTTTTAAACAGAAATTATGGCAGAGGTGGTGCCCCCCATTAAATGCTGGGTATTTCAATCCATCCCTGTATAGCTCCATTAAATCCATTTTTCTGAATACTGATAGATTTTCCCAACCAAATGGTCCCTTGAGAGCAGCTGACGATAAAATGCAGAAGACCCCACCACCAGAAAGTTCTTCATGATGGGTACCACTCGTGTTTTATCCTGCAAACTGACACTTTTTGGGGAGGAATGAGGATTAAAAGGTGAATTTTGGAGGTTAGGTGTCAATTCAGACCATGCTCTGCTTGCAAAAGCTGTCCCCATGAACACTGGCAACTAGATCATTGGGGACATTTAAAATTCGATGGGACAAAAACACTTGTAGAGAAGCAGCCCCAGGCTGGCAGGGATGTGGGCTGCATCGTTTCCATCCCCGCTGTCTGCCAGTGGATATTACTGACCCTAGAGGAACCAGTACCACTAACCACATGCATTTCCCTGCTGCTGGCATGGGAAATGTCTATTTTGAACTGCAGCAGCCAAGACCATAAACCTCCATGCTGACTTAAAACAAGATACACCCCATTTTCAGGTGCACATGGAATAAATGGTGTGTAAGGACTCCCTCCCCAGCCCTAACCAGGTGCTTTAGGAGGATGATGAGCTGGGCAAAGGGTGGGTGCCAGATCCTTTTGCCATCCCCTGTCTGGCTGCCTGCCTACTGTCACAAAGGAGCTTCTTTTCCAGTTTATTTTCAGCACTGAGATATTAACTTCTGAGACATGGTGTCTGTTCTAACCACCCTCATTTTTTTGCCTAAATTGCTTTGTTTTCATCCCCCATCAGCGTGCCAAAGCTGTTGGCTTGGCTTTGGTACTGCCAGGGTACTGGCTGAGTCAGTTGCTGCTGAGGAACAGGAAGGCACAGAGAAGAGAGTGGCCTGATCCTGCATGGGGCTAAGGTCAAGGAAGGGAAGGAGTTCAGCAGCTCCCAGGATTTCTGTCCACTTACTTTTGATTATTCCCTTTGTTCTGTTTTTTTGTTTGCTTTTTTTTATTCTTTAACTTCTTTTAATAAAAGCAACATCTTGGGTGTTGTCAGCTGCCTCTTTCTCTGCAGTTTATTTTATTTTACTTTCATATTTTTTCATTTCTCCTCCTTCCTCGTCCTCCTTCTAATGCAAGAAAAGAGTTTTCTGGGAAAGCATTGCAGTGATTTTTCCATTCTCATCCAGGGAAGAATGGGGGTTCACATCCCTTGTACACAGACCTGCTGTGGCAGCCACCCCTGGGGGGGGGGTCTTTGTCAATTGGCTCAAGTTGTCAGGTCCAAAATTTTTTTCCAGGGGATTTTGTGCTGTTGGGGATGCGACATGGTACTTGCTAATAGACAGCCCTGATCTCCCCTTTCTTTTTTCTTTTATCTTTATTTTTCCTGTGTTTTTTTATTGACAATTGATAGAGAGACGGGAAGACTGATTCGGTGATCAGAATTTGATTTTACTCAGGTTTTCCAAAAGCTTATATACCATTTCAGGAAGGTTGATAATTTCCACTACAATAATTAGGTTAAAAGATCATACAAGCAACTTATGCATTTACAACATCTTTCTCGCAGGGGGTTGATTGAATCTCTTCCTGTAAGCAGGTTTAATCACATCTTCTGTAATCTTCAGAGTTCTGTTTGTTCCTGCCATGGCATCCTGGTTATCAAACCAGCTATGCTAAATAAGTCTGTCTTACTCTCTGTCTTGTGTATTCCCGCATCTCCTCCTTCTGTATTAACCAAAACCACTCCTTTAATGGCCTTATTAATTAATCTCTGCACACACTGAAGCAAGCAAGGTATCATAACTAACATAATTATTATTAAAATCATCCCATGCATTCCTATCCTAAAAAAAATCCTTTAGCCAAGGTGTCAAACCCCAGCCACTAAACAGGTTATCTAGCCAAGATCCAGATTCTACCTTTAGTTTAAACACACTATCCTTTAGCTACTGTATGCTTTTATGGATAGATTCTGAGTGATCAGAAAGATTCATACAACACATTCCATTGAAATCGATGATGGCCTGGTTTTGCAAAGCGGCATGCCTTACACTGTCAACATCTGTTAATAAATTTGATAAAGCAGAGCTGGTGGCATTTGTCTGTTTTGCCAGCCAGCAGGCTACCTTATTTAATTCACTTAAGGCCTTTTTTGCAGCCAGTCCTGGCAAAAGCAAAGAGGCCCAATTCATCTGGGTCACAGACCACAAAGACAATTCATCATCGCAGTATTCATCGAATGCATGCAAACTGCGCCTTGTTCTGCGGGGATACTTGTGCTGTAAAATCACGGATGCATTAGGTGTTAGCACAGTCAGTTGTCCCAAACTACAGGGACCTCCCTTTATGTGCGAAGGGATGGCTGCCCAAGCCCGATCTCCACAAACCAGAAACATTCCCGGTGGCAGCCACAGGGGGGCGTTACTGGACTTAGAAAGGCTGCCAGAAGTGTAATTGCACCAAAAGGTCTGATTCTTATACACGGGATGATAGGGAGAAACATCCCAAGCTTTAGACTGATTTTTTCCTGTGTAATTAAAATTAACACAAAAATGCATTTTTACAGAACCCAGGAGTTCTAATTCTTGTGGCTCCAAGGGTGTTACAGGAAGGTAAGGAGTCCACTGGTCCCATGTATTAACGGGATTTGAGCTCTGTACAATGCTTTTAGTAGCTTCTGGTATTGGCCAGCCATCTAATGGCAAACCGACTAAACAGGTTGAAAATGGATTTTCTGGGGATGCGGTAGCTAAGCATAAGGTATCTTGTTTGGTTGCATTAGCCAGAGTTATCCAAACATTTGTTTTGGGTTGATCAACAGGCCAGGCTGTGCTACAAAAGGCAAGCAATGCTAATAAGCATAGCATCTGATTCAACCCCATGGTGTTTTGCTTGTTTGTTTTGAACTATGTTGTGGCAAGAAAAAAAGAATCCCTTTTAGCTTATCCCCTTTTTGTCCTTTCTTAAGATCAGCCAAATATAAGGCACTCACTCAGTTGTTTTGTCTGCATTCCACTTTGCAAATATGGCTATTTTCAGATTTCCTCAAAACTTCCCTCCTGAGAGTAGGGAGGTGAGGACTATCCTTTTCTTGTGGCCTGCTATAATTAAAATTTCAGTGGCTTTATACGTGATTTACACTACGTTTTTGCCAAAAGGGCTCTGCAATATCACCAATTTTCACACCTTTTGTACTGACATAAAACCCAAAGATCACAGTTTCCTTTACAGGTAGGACAAAAAATGTCATCAGTTGCAGTCTGGGTGGGGTTCCTCCTCTTCCTCCTCTCCTGTGCGCTTGGTGGAGTCAGCTGCCAGTAGAGGTTCCTGGAATGGCTTTACATTCTTTGCAGGAATCCAGCGGGGTCCTCTTTCTGAGGAAATACAAGCAAAGCCCCTCCCCCAAGTGATCAAAGGGTAAGGGCCAAGGATTTTACCAGATTCTGTGTCACGGATTAGTACTGGTGTTTTTTCCTTGCAGGAAAGTGATGTAGATGATGCAAAATGCCTGGTCATAGGGGGATTTAAGTTTGTCATTGAACAGTTCAAGAAATTAAAAACATACAGGGCCTTGCATAGTCTTTCAGTGGGTGTGTCTCCAGGTCTCCCCTTTTGTTGTACCAGAAGATCGGAATGTGACCTAATATGCATAACAAAGTAACGAGCCGTCCTTTTGTCTAACAGAGTAACCAGCAGTTTCCACCAGGAAAAAAGAGTGTCACTTTTAACATTTTTCAAGGCAGAATTCTCTGCTCTTTGCACAATAGCTGAAACATATGTGGAGTCAGTAACCAGTTAAAAGGTGTGTTGAACTTCTGAAACACTCTGACCACAGCAGCTAATTCTACTATTTATGGAGACCCTTCAACAACAGCAATATCAGATTGCCAGGTTCCAGTTTCAGAATCCTTCCATACAATCACTGATTTATGGGTTTTCCCAGAACCATCTGTGAATATTGTCATAGCTCGCAAAGGAGTCTCACTTCTCTTTGGCTTGGGGAGTAAATTAAAAGAAGAGCTTAACAATTTGTGTTTAGGCGGATGGATAGATATCTGCCCTGGGTAATCTGCTAAAACAATTTGCAATTTTTCAGACATCTGTAGCAACCAATTCAAATAAAACATTGCGAGAGGTAGATAGATACGATCAAAATCTTTCCCAGCCAAGGACGTCAGTCTTTAATGAGCTTTGACAATAAACATGGCCATAAGTTCATCTTGCATGGAAATTGTCTTGGGCATATTATTAGGCAAAAAGACCTACTCGATAATTAGCAGAGGCTCTGGTTTGTCTGAATCCCACTGAAATATTAAGGCATGGGGTTGCTTACTGGGGTTCAGAATGATTAACCCCAGTGGCAGTTCAGGAGCCCAACGAGCTGATTGTCTCTGAGAGACAGCATCAGCCACTTTCTGAAGCGCAATCTGTGCTTCTTTGTTTAAATGCCTAGGTGATAAAAGGTCGGGCTCTCCCCCCAGGAGGGCAAACAATGGCTCCAAATCTGCATTTGATATCCCAAGCAGGGGACGAACTCAATTTATCATCCCCAGCAATTTCTGTGCATCTTGTAAAGTTTTGATTTCAGTTGAAATTTGCAAGGGTTGTGCCGAAATAGAATGCATGCCTATTCGCCAGCCCAAATATTTCCAGGGAGATGTCTTTTGAACCTTTTCAGAAGCAATGGTCAGGCCCACTGACCTAACAGCTTGGCAGACTGCCTGTACTGCTTCTTCCACACGAACCACAGTTTCTGCAGAGATGAGGATATCATCCATATAATGATACAACAGAACATCAGGCATTCTCTCCTGTACCGGACTCAGAATTTTTGCCACATACCACTGGCATATGGTGGGGCTGTCACGCATTCCTTGAGGAAGTACTAACCAATGACATCGATTAAGTGGTGCCTGCATGTGAAAAACGAGGTTTACTATCTATGCAAATTTTAAGAAATAGGTTTAATAGAAAATAAGACAATTAGGAGATAGAAAAAAAAAAGCAAAGTATGGCCTGCTGGGTGACTTAGCATTTAGCCAAGTCCACACCTTGCTATATCAGAGACATTCTTTAAATACCCTTTCTATTGCATCAGTCTGTTGAATATTCATATTTTTCCACAAACTAGTTTCCATATTCCAGGAACTGTTTTGCATGGTCCCTCCTTGGGTCCGCCTTTTTAGAGCATGCGTGTTTCTTGGCTGTGTCTTCATTATCACCTCCAGGTTGGGCCTTGGTCCATACTTTCTTCAGATGGTAGATGCTGATAGTTGGTATATCAATAGCAAGGTCTTCTTTACATGTTCACTGGATGTTGTCCTGACCAAACAGACAGTTTAAGCATACTATATTGTTATAAATGATTATCAGCCAATCTGATATCAAAGATTTTATTTTTGCCATTTTCCAAATCAATCTGTGTCAGCCACAATCAAAGCATACAACATCGATCGAAGGCTGGGTGGACAGGCAACCAGCAGCAAGGGTGCGATCCTGCCCTGTCCACACTCACTGGATTTTGGGTCTGATTTTTATACTGTTTTCTGTGCCCAGCGGCGAGTTCATTGTGTTCTCTGTTCAGTCTTCATATTCAAACACCGTCTTTTACTCGTTGATGAATCTTGAACAGATTTCCCCGCACTGGTGTAAGTCTTGGAAGGATTTTCCTGGAACCCGGCTTTTGGGATGGTGATTTTTGCCTCATCTCCAGGCCCTCCCTCGAGATTGGCATCAGTCACTTGATTGTCCAGGTGCACAGAGTCTGATTTGATCAACGAGCAACATCCTGCTCAGCCAGCCTTTTCAACTGTAAATTTGAGTTTCAATCTGCTGCTTCACAGTTGCTAAGTAAGTCCTGATATTTGGAAACAGCCTTTCCAATTCCCGGAACCAGGGCTTACTTTGCAGTTTCAGGGTTACAAAGTACAATATTTTTAATACATTATTTTATTTACTACATCTATTACATTCCCAATATTGTAATACACGAATTTATCCATCACATCTATCACATATATCAACTACTACCACTATGCCTAATTTTCTTTACTAACAGCAGAAATAAAAACTTATATCCTTACCACATTATTAATCATATAGCACACATCTTGCGAAAAGCCAACTTTATAATATGCATTTATAACACTGCATATTAATACTTGGCACAGAAAAGCTAAATTTGGGTGCATCGTCTGGATGCAGCGGAATATCAGAAAAACAATCCTTTAAATCAATTACTGTTAGATGCCAATTTCTAGGGATCATGAAGGGGAAGGGAGCCCTGGTTGTAGGGGCCCCATTCCCTCAATTGCCTCATTTATTTTCCTCAAGTCATGCAACAGTCTCCACCCCCCAGACCGCTTTTTAATTACAAACACGGGTGAGTTCCAAAAGCCATTAAATGGGATTATATGTCCTTTTTTCAGCTGTTCATGTACAAGTTCCTGTAATACATGCAGTTTTTCTAATGACAGGGGCCATTGGTCTACCCAAACTGGATCAGAGGTTTTCCAAGTCACTTTGGGGGTGTCACACGTTCCAATGACCCTTATGCAAAATTCGACTGCATAAAGATTCCCCACTGAAATTAAACATCTCTCCCCCACAAGATCAGCAGTGCAGACAGCACAAAGGGTCTGACAGTAGCTACCCTTCCCTCAGGCCCTGTAATTTGCACCAGGTGTTGGCTCTGATAGCTTTGACTGTTCCCACCCACCCCTGGGGAACAGGCATTAATGGCCAATCATTAGGCCATTGATTTCAGGAGATAAGACTAATATCTGAGCCGGTATCAATGAGCCCAGTTAAAATTAACTCCTTGCCTTTCAGAGACACTTTGCATTGGCATGTGGGAGGCTGAGAAGTGATACATTGTGTCCAGAAAATCTGTGGTATCCCTGTTGAACCAAACCTGCTCCCCTCTGTGTAGCTATCAGGGGTGTGGATAAGGGGGTTGCCGGGAAAAGTACAAGCTGAGCTATTTTGCTGCCTGTGGGGACCATGCGGGGGGGTTGTAGAGTCCAAGCCATGATTTTTATTTCCCCAACCATGTCAGAGTCAGTAACTCCTGGTAAAACAAACAATCCTGTCACTGAGGTAGAAAATCTACGTAAAAGCAAAGCATGGTAACCCAGTTGTAAAGGACCACAGATCCCTGTGGGGAGACAAAGTACTGAACTATTGGTCAACATTACTGTGTTACTGGTTGATACATCCAACCCGGCGCTTCCTGGAGTGGCTGCCCCTAGTTCTGTGATGGTCCAGGTGGTGGGGGCAGGGCTGGCTGGATGCTGAAGGTTGGCTCTGGCAGCTGTGGCTGGGTAGGCTCTGGAACTTGTGTCTTCATGCGTCACCATCCTGTGCTGCCAGACAAGTTTCCCGGTAAAGGCTGGCCATTTTTGTGAAATTTAGAGCTACAGGAATTAGCAAAGTGAGGACCTTTCTGGCAGGGAGGGCATACACTTGGTGTCTTTGGTTTTTGCGCCTTTCGGCAGTCTTTTTTAATGTACCCGGGCTCCCCACAGCCAAAACAAACCAACTGCTTTCTGGGTATTATTTTCAAAGCGGCAAAAGCATTGGCTATGCCTTGCCCCACGGCTTGGTAAGTTACTGATGTTGTGTGCTGCAATGTCCCCAGGTGATTGCAAGCTTCAATCATTTGAAGCAGTGTTGGCTCAGGTTCCTGGGGCAGGGTTTTCAGGAGGCATTTACAATCATCATTAGCATTTTCAATAGTCAATTTGAGTAGCACAAATTCCCTAGCTTGATCATTATCAATTTGTCTTTCCAGTGTTTGTTTTAATCTGTCCACAAACTGCATATAGGGTTCTTGTGAAGCCTGTTTAATATTTGTGAAGGATTGTTGTGGGGGTTTTGGCATCAGGCACCTTGAGAAACACATACCGAGCTGCCTCAGTGATCCTTTCCAAGGCTTCCCTAGGTAAGGCAGCCTAGCCATTAGGATCGGTATGTGCCCTCTCCCCCACCAAATGGTCAATAGCTAAGGCAGCCAGGGCTTGGTTTGTGTGTCCTACATAAGTTATTATCAGGTTCTCCAGTCTTTTTTTCCATTGTGCCATGAATATTGCATATTGCCTTGGGGTGAGCAAAAGGTTTGCCAAGATTTTAACGCCATGAGGAGTCACGAGGTGAGTAGTGAAAGTTGCTCTTTGTAAATTACTGAAGTAAGGGGACCCCAGACCATATTCTGCCGTGGTACGGTCTAGTTCCTTAATCTCTGAGTGGCCCAAGGGCTCCCATTGTGGATTCACCCTCCTCAGGCTGAGTTGCACAGGGGCTACAAAGATTTCTGCTGCAGTATCAAAGTCTCTGTCCCTAAGGGCTTTCTTTTTTATCCGTAACCAATTGTTATGCACATCCAAAGGGAATAAGTTCAGACCTTTTTCAGGGCCGGGGTCAAAAGACTCTCTGTCACTACTAGAGTCAGTGTCCGCATAATCGGTTAATGTTCGGTGGCTCTGGGGTTGCTGGTGGGATAGCGGCAAGGCTACAGGTGGTGTCTGCGCTTTATCCCTGGCTTTTGTTGGGGAGGGGGTGCGGACCGGGGACAGGGAGAGGAACCTGGGCAGATCTTGGTTTAGCATGGCTGCAGGGGCCATCTCCACGGTAGCCTCACAGGTTACCTCACTCCCCCTCTCTTTTTTAATCGCGTCCATGACCGCCCTCCAAGCAGGAAGCAGACGAAGCTCTGGCTTGTGGCCAGGCAGTTTAGCCAGGTCGTAGAGTTTTACGCTGACTTCGTCCCAGTAGCGAAAAGTAAAAATAGAAGAAGGGGTGGTATTGGGGAATATGCGTGTGTCCTAGGGTGACTATGTATCCCCAAATCGTCTGTTCTGTGTTCTGTACCTTTAAGACTGGTTCTGAGAGTGAGCAGGGAAAGAAGAAGCGCGCAGTTTGTTTTGAGAAACAAACTCACTCCTCGGAATCTGCTCTCGTGTCCTTGGGACTGTGTGGTTTCTTTTTTTTTTCCTTCGTCAGATACACAGAGGGCAGCCAGAGAGTTTTTTTCTCCTCTTGTTAGTCTAGCTAGCTGAGGCAAAGAAGCTTTCCTAGACTGTTTTTTTTATTATTTTATTTTTCTTTGGGACTGTTTAAATCTGCTCAAGACTGAAAAACCCAAAAGAGCACCGAAATCTTGCACCCGTGGCCCACCGGGCCAGGGCTCGGCATTTTCCAGCACTGAAGAGACTGATAAACAGACTCCTAGCACAAACTCTCAGTTTTGCCATCTCTCTTCGGAGCAGCGAGAAGTTTTATTGTTTCATATTATTATTATTGTTATTATTATTATTCATTCTTTATGCTTGTGAGCATTTTGTTCGTTAAATAAATAAAGCTTTTTTTTTTTCCACTCTATCTCTGAGGGAATTATTTCCCCAGACCGGCTGGGGGGAGGGGCTGTTTGGATTTGCTTTTCAAAAGAACCCCATTCGAAAATTTCCTCCCAAATTTGCCCTAAACCAAAACAGCGTGACACCCATCGTAGGAGCGACTTAAGGTCCCACTTAAGGATGGGGGATCCATGCTTGCTCAGGAGGCGTAGCATGGTTTCATAGACATCTCTCTTGTCGGACATTCCCTGTCCCATACTTTTAGTTCCCCTGGCTCACCTGTCACGTTGCAGCGTACAGGTGATTGTGGGCCCAAACATGGTTCTTTCACCGCCCCGATCAGTTCCAGAGGCATCGTCAATTGCCGTCAGCTAGCCGGTCATTCTCCGTTCACATGAAGCACCAACTATTGACGATTGATAGAGAGACGGGAAAACTGATTTGGTGATCAGAATTCGATTTTACTCAGGTTTTCCAAAAGCTTATATACCATTTCAGGAAGGTTAATAATTTCCACTACAATAATTAGGTTAAAAGATCATACAAGCACCTCATGCATTTACAACATCTTTCTCGCAGGGGGTTGATTGAATCTCTCCTCTTCCCATACGCAGGTTTAATCACATCTTCTGTAATCTTCAAAGTTCTGTTTGTTCCTGCCATGGCATCCTGGTTATCAAACCAGTCATGCTAATTAAGTCTGTCTTACTCTCTGTCTTGTGTATTCCCACATTTTTTCCTTTCCTCTCTTTTTGGTAGACATTTAAATGCATAATGATAACTTTCACCCTGTTAATTAACAGGAAAAATTGGGACAAGACAGGAAATTGCATCAGTCTTTTAGGAGGAAAGAGCCAAGAAAAAGAAAATACAAGAAAATATAGTTATTAGTGAAAGAAAGTGCTGGAGGAGGAGGAGAAAAAAAGGAGGTAAAACACATCCCATGGGCCCTGCTTTTCCAAGGTAGGCTGCTCCAGCACTTGATTTTATTTTTATTATGTCAGAAAAATATTTGGCTTGCAGGGTCACCTTTGCTTGAGTGTGAGCTCCAGCTTCCCAAAGAATCTTTTTTGTTTTTTTCTCATGCTTTTTCTCAGCTTTCTTTCCCAAACTGTGAGGCTTAGGACACTCTCGGCTGGGAGACTAATTTTGGTTTGGCTGCTCAGCCCTTCAAATTAGTCCACACACAGTATCGTTATCTTGATTTTAACTTGCAAGGGGAGAAAAAGCCCCCACCCTGTAAGAACTGGTACAGTCCTTTTCTACCCTTTTATCCTCTGTATAAAAAACTTCCTGGGTTCATCTCCCCAGTTGGGCTGTGCTGACAATTCCAAAGCACTATAGGGTGGTTGCAGGAGGTCCTGATGATGCTCTCACTGATGCTCCTCCATGTGTGATAGCAAGTACCAGGCTCTGTGGCCTATCCTCATCCTCCCTCAGGGATGAAGTAAGATGCTCAGTGAGGTGGTTGCAGGAAGTCTCAGTGATGCTCCTCCATGTGTGACAGCAGGTACCTGGCTCTGTGGTCCTTCCTCATCCTTCAAGGATGAAGTAAGATGCCCAGTGTGGTGGTTGCAGAAGATCCTGGTGATGCTTTCAGTGATGCTCCTCCATGTGCAGTGGTGAGTACCCGGCTCTGCAGTCCTTCCTCAACCTCTCTTGAGGATGAAGTAAAATGCCTAGTGGACTTTTGGGTGATGCTTCTCCATGTGCAATGGTGAATACCCAGCTCTTTGCCCCATCCTTGGGGATGAAGTAAGATGCCTGGTGGAGTGCTGGGGTTTGGTGAGCTATCTTTGGGGTAATGTCCTGGCTCCCATGGACTTTCCTGTTTTTTTCCCTGAATTCCTGAGCAGGTGTAAAGGCAAATATCGCTATTAAATGAATAATTCAGAAGCACTTGGGCTGTTAAGCCTTGTTGCAAATATGTACCTATATGTGTACATAATGAATGAGACTATGGATGGTTATATATTCAGCAAAATCTATTCAACCTATATATATTAAAAATATATATTCAATATATATAATTATATATAATATATGGGTATATTCAGTATATAATGAATATATATATTATATAGGTTGAATATATTAAATATATTCACTGTATATTGAAAATATTTTATATTTATATAGAATTCTATATAATACATATAAAGGTAGAATAGATTTTGTTTGTAGAGCTGCCAAATCTGCATCAATAAGAGTTGGCTTTGTGTTGGAGAAACTCAGGTGTTGGGAAGGTGGTGGAAGTTCAAACATCCTTCACTTTTACAACCAGTGAAGTTGGCTCTGGATCTAATGATTTTCAGTGATGGAAAGTGATGGCTTGAATTTATGGATGCTAAAAATTGCTGGGCATCACTGCCAGTGATGCAAAGTAATACCAGAGGGATTTTATGTCTGTTTGCATGTTGGTGTGCAAGGTGAGGTTTTGAGTAGAAAAGCAGGGAAAATTACAAAGAAATTAAACCATAAGATGAGATCCTACTTGCCCATACAGGACAGCTGCCAATGACCCTGTGTCTGGGCTCTGGCAGTACCTTCCCAGGCAAAGCAGACAGAGTAAATAACTCCATAAAATCATCCTTTGAGTGGTAATAAAATAACAGGAGTTTTAGTTGGAAAAAGAGTTGGGATCCAGAAGTTACATCACTATGTTTGAACTGATTAATTAATTTTCTTTGTAAGCCAGGCTGAGACTTTTTAGCTCATGCTAAGGAACAAACCCAGAAGTCATGCGCAGTGACCCATAGTTTTCCTGTTTTGTCACAGCCAAGCATAGAAAATGTGTCTTGGGTGTCAAGAGCATGAAGCCTTGGCTTACCTGAGATGTTGCACTAAGGTTATTTTCTGGAGCAGCCAGTGTGGTTGGTGCTAGGTTTGCTGAAGGGTGGTGCTGAGCCCCAGATCCCCTAGGCTTTGTCCCCATGGGAGAATGCTGCTGGGTGTTGGTGACACCCCAAATCACCTGATCTTGGCCCCCATGGGAGGATGCTGCTGGGTCTCCGTGGTGCCACCCTGGCTGGCAGTGGCACAGTCCATGCCTGGGTCACGCCTCAGCTGCTGCACCCAAAAGTGGGGTGGGATGAGCCACAAGGAGCTTTTTGGGTTGTTTTTTTCTTTCTTAATCCGTGTGCTGCCCACCTGCCCTGATTTATAGCCCAGGGCAAACCCCTGCCAGCCTCCATCTGCAAAAAGAGTGTGCCAGCTCTGACAGAGCATCAGGAGGGTTAATTAGTTAATGAATGTAATATTCTCTATAATTGCTACATGTTATTAATCCAGAGCCAAGTGAGAGGCGAGGGGAGAGATGTGTGCATGGTCAAGCTTGTGAACTCCATCCAAACACTGTCCATTCTGTCTGTCCATCCCTTGCTTGCTCCCTACCTGGGTAGGGGCTGATGCTGTTTGTCCATTGGCCCATCCCTGGGTGGTGACCCTGCTTGTACATCAGCGTGCTTCACTGCCTGATTTTAGGAATAGGCGTGATTAGATTATAAATGCAGACAAGTAATGATTAACTTTTTCAGTCTGCATGCCTTCTCCAGTCTGGCACTGGGTGTTGTTTTTTTCCCCCTAAGTAGGCCCTGACCTTTTTTTTCAGTATTGAAATGAGAGCGGCAGCGATGCCATGTGTGTGCATGGAAGGCATTTGGGGGGGAATCCTAACACACATCTGTGTATTAGGTATCAACTTGTATTTTGGTTTAAAACCCAGTGGGAAAATCAAACCCACTCAAGCTGCCCCTTTTCCTCCACCCCCTTCTGATAGTGGAGGAAACACTAAGAGAGATTATAAGATGGAATCACAATTTACTGAAAAATCACAATAACAACAAAAATATTAATAAAAGAGTGTGCAAAAGAGAGAGTGTTTTACCCACAAAAGAGTATTCACCACCAAACAAACAAAAATGCTTCATGAAGACAGTGCCTGGCTTGGCTTCCCAGACAAAGGCAAAATGGCTACTGGCCCTCTGCTGTGCCACGTGGTGTATGGGAAGACAAAATATTGGGTAGGCTTGTGGCTGAACTTTCTTACCCCAGCCAAAACCAATGGAAAAAATGGACAAGACAAAACCTGGTGGGACCTGACAGGGCTCTGAAACAGGTCAGGGGACCCTTCTCCTGGGCCTGACTTTGCTGGAGCAGGACTGGAGCACTTGGTGGTTCTGTCTGTGGCTTGGGGTCTGGCTGCAGCTATGGCAGCAACTGGCTGCAACTTCGGGTCCAGACGGCTTGGCAGGACTCTGCTCCGTGCTGCTGCTGCTCTCTCCCTTTTCTTTTTCTTCAAGCAGTGTTGCGGTGCATGACTGAGGTTTTCAAAGTTGTATCTGTATTTTGTTTACTTCTCTGTATTTGGTAGATTCCTTCCCGAGCCCCTTACACCCCCACCCTTAATCACCTGGTATCACCCTGTCCTGGACCCCACCCCCTTCCTTCCCTCATTGGCCCAGAGTTTCCTCTGCCCAGGTTGCACCCTGGAAAAGGAGAGGACAAGGGCCCAAAGCTGTTCTGGCACATGGACAGCACTGAATAAACACCTTCCTAAACCCATGCCAGAGGCCTCCTTTATTCCAAGCCTTAAACCATGCACAGCCAAGAGACTGAGGAATCCACGAACTGTTTTAGTTGGTCTGGGATCTACTGCTTAGCTGGTAAGCAGCCCACACAGAGAAACCAACTACAGATGGCGCCCATTGTCTGAGGCAAAGCTCAATCTCGGCTTGGCAAAGGACCCCACGAGAGCAGCATGCCCCGAAGAAGACACGTGAGCTCAGAGGGGTGTCTGAAAAAGCGTGGAAGCAGGGCAGCCATCGTGAGCCGCTTTGAAGGCAAGCCACGAAAATAAGAGAAATTCTGAAAACCTCACCGAGGGAATCAGAGAAAAAGCTCTTGGCATGTTCTGCATTGCTGAAAAACCAGCCTCAGCGAGAAAGGGCAGCTTTCCAGCACCAGGAGAGTCCTTTCAAAGGCTTGGAAGCTACATTACCACTAATTTTCTTCTCTGCACGCCAGATGGTGAGTATAACTGTTTAGTTGTTCCTACAGGAACAGGGCTAAAAAACCCACGGATTCTTTCCTCTGAGAAGGAAAGAATTTTGGGGAAATCGGTTGCGCAACCATCAAGAACTTGCAAATTTGCAGTTATTTTCATTAAAAAACTGTCTGGGAAGCCTCCATTTTTACTTTCTCTCTCTCTGTCTCTTTGTTTCTGCGACCACGCGGCCCGGGGAGCTGCGAGTTCGCGCGCTTGTCTCTTTGTTCTACAGCGACACCTGGTGGCCACAGCAGGCGCAGTCACCCCCCCCCACCACACACACACATGGTCGGGAGAGGTTTTGCTGTACTTTGTAAAATTTCTACCTTTCATGGTTTTGTAAATCTCTGCAGTTATGGGTGCAACTTTTTCTGCCGAGGAAAGGAGTGTTTTCTTTAAAATTAGTTCAGATTTATTAAGAGCAAAAGTGAAATATTCTGTAATAGACCTGAAGAGATTTCTTAAGTTACTTTTCACTCATTTCCCTGAAACAAATGTAGATCTGTGTAAAGATACACATTTTTGGGATTTAGTGAATGAAACCTTTACTATTTTGGCTAATGAAGGGAATTTTAAAATTGCTAAATATGCTAATTGGCTATTGCAGATAAGAGCTATTTTAGCTCACAAGAAAAATAAGGAAAAAGACCAGTTTCATAAGAAATCTTTTACTCAGGTCTTTCGATTCTCAAGCCCCGCCCCTTGCTTTTCCGATGCAGACATACTGCCGGAGGCAGAAGAAGGTTGGTCCCATGCCCCCTGCCTGGTGAACTGGCTCGCCAGCCCGGGGGTGACGGAGAAATTGCCCTCTCTTGACCCCGACAGAAAATCTGTGCCCAGTCACCTGGGAGGAATCGGCCTTTCCTTCCGAGATTCCCGTCGTTGCCAAGGCCAGGCACGACGAGGCAACCTTTCCCCAGCTTCCCCTATGTTGAAAACCCAAGTTTGCTTTATTTCTAAAAGTTGCAAAAAAACGGGTAGCCGTTCCCCCCCCCGGAGTCCCTCTGACTCTCCTCTGTCACCCACCCGACACCAAGGGTCTTCTCGGTCCCAGCGCGAGTCGCGCCGGCCGGCCCGGGGGGGGGGGGGGGGCAGGGAGAGCCACCCTGCGGTTCCGGCGAGTGGGATCAGCGGGCGGGAGTCCGCAGAGGCACGCCGCAATGGTTTCCCTTCCCGGAGTGGCTCCGGCACTCCCGCTTCTCCCCTCCAGAGCGGAGGGCCGTCTCAGTCCAAGTGGGAGCGACCCAGGTGCTTGTCGGCCTCCTCAGGGGAAGGCGGGTTGGGAGATGAAAACGGTGGCAGCCCCTCGCCTCACGGGAGGCAAGGCAGGCGCGCCTCTCCCTCCGGGAGGCCCTGCTTTAGAAGGAGCAAGCAAAATCCCTCTTCCCCCTCCCCGAGCTGTGAAAGCAGCGATAGCCCGGAGCGCCGGGATCCCCCACATCGCTGCAAAACTGGAGGGCGATCCCCGCTCAGCGGGTTCATGCCACGCAGGCAAGGAGGGCACTCCCCACTCGGCTTTGAGAGTGGCTCCAAGCGGCACAGCCGTGAGGCGCCTCTCTCAGAGCAGCGGTGGCTTCTGCTTTGTCATGTGTGCACCATGCGGCGGGTGAGTGTTTCTCCAAGTCTCTCCCCTTCTCCGTCCCCGCAGCATGGGGGCACCCCTTCCCTGCTCTCCCCCGTGCGGCATGGGCCCTTGCGGAGGTGGCGGGTGGGGGTCCCTCTCCTCACGGAGCTGTGGTCATGAACGTGTTTCCCAGTCCCCCAGTCCTTCCCCCGAGAGCATCTGGGGGCAGTGGGCGTCTCCGCCCTCCCACAAGGCAGCGGATGCCGCGGGAGCGGAGCTGCCAGCTCTTCAGTCAGGGGGGAATGTGGCGGTGAACGCGGAGAGCAGCGGTTCCCCACCCCTGAACCTCGCGGTTTGCGGAGGCAGCTGAGCTGCTCTCTTTCGCTGCAAAGCGGGCTGGCGCAACGGAGCCGCTCTCTGTCCCCATGCAGTGGCCCGGTCCCCCCTCTCCGTGTTACTCTGCCGTGTTTGCGCGCCCCGTTCCCCTGTGGCAGTGAATGAGTGGCAAAATCCCTCGCTCTCGGTTCTCGCGACTGCCTCGGCGGAGCAGAGGAGACCCCCAAGCCACCCCACATTCCCCGCGGAAACCGGGCTCCATCTCCGTGGAGCTGCGAGGAGGGGACGCGGTGTCCTCCGCCCAAACCCCGCAGTTCCAAGACAGAGCAGCCCCATCCCCTCGCAGGACACAGCGAGCAGTTGGGCGTCTCCCGGCGCCCTGCCCTGCTGCCGCTCCAGCTGGACCCGGCCCGGCCCCACCGGAGCCGCCTGCGGAGTCGGGCCCCTCCCCACCATGGCTGAGGACTTCTGTGCCACCCCGTGCCAGCAGCACGTGTTTCTTAAAATGGCGGTGGCCAAGTGAAAACAGCCCTTCCTTCACCTTCTTCGTCCCAGCATCCCTCGCAGCCCTAAGCCCCGTTCTCGTCCAGTTCCTGCGAGATTTCCCCTCTGCCATCTCCCCAAACCCTTCCCCCTCGCCCTGCCCCGAGACCGATCTATCGGCTGACGTCACTGAAGAGCCAGACCGCTCCCCCTCGGATTCCCACGGTAGCCCCACCCCTCTTCCCCGCTGCCATGTCCCCTCCTCTCTCTCTTTCGATTGCGAAACCCACTGCTGTGATTCAAAAGCAGGCAATGCAAATCCTTCTTTCACTGCAACTCCCGTTTCTAATCATAACAAAATGGGACAGAAAAAATTAGAATCAGAAAATTCCAAATTCAAATCAGCTGCAACACAAACCCCAAATACTCCCCCGAGCACAAAAAAAGAATTATTTAAGCTAATTGATCAATCTGATCTAAATAAAATGGTAATAACTTTAAAACAATTACAAAATAAAAAGCAGTGCAAGTTGAGTTTTGCCAACACCTTAGTAATTCCTACCCCTGTTCTTGAAAAAGTTAAAGCAGCAGAACAAATGTTTGTCAATATGCAGATTTTTAACTCTTTGAGATTTTTCAGAATTTTCATTACTCTAATAATAGAGCTGATAAAGATACTGCACATCGGTGAACAGAGAACACCATAAATAAACCCACCAATTGCCATGAAAACTGCTGCTGGAAACGCTCTGACTGCTTCCAACACATCAGCCCAGAAAGAGCCGTGCCTGCTGAGTGAAGAAATAAGACACTGGCCTTTACAGAGCCCTGAAAAAAAGGACTTTGACCCATTCCAGAAACAGGAAAACAAGGATGAGAAAAAGGGGGACGGTGCGAAAAAACAGGGAGGGGAAGATGAGAGAGAAGAACAAGGTGGAAAAAAAGGAGAGGGTGAGGGAGAAAGAAAAATCCCAAAAGCCCCTCAAAAAAACTCCTAAGAGAACGCTGGCCTGCTCACTGTGATGATAGAAATCAAGCAGGGGAAACAGAAAATAACATCATTTCTCCTTCTTGCAAATTAAAATTAATTCGGCCTCCTTCAGAAAGTTTTGCACCAGCCCGAACCTTTCCACAAGAAAAGGCCCAAGTCTGTTTTGCAGCTTGGCGCAGGAAAAAGAAAAAACATAAAAAGCAAAGCAAAAATTACTGAAAAAATTTTTCTTTCTCCTTTTACCCTTCCCACACTATTTTTTTTTAATAGTTAACTGTCTTAAGTTCTCTTTGCAGTCCCAGATCACCTGTCCAAAAAAAAAAAAGAGAGTCCCACAACTTTCAAAATCCTACTGCTGTTCCAGCTTTCCAGTTTCTGTGACACCTGCTGGTGAAAACCTTTCCTGAAATGCGGAACATCCATCAGAACATCCCAAAGGTTATCAGCAATGTTGGAACAGATTTGAAAGAACTGTTACTGAACTAGAACTCCCTGGGCAATCTAGGTTTCTGATCAAAGCTGAACTGTCAATTTTGTTTATTGTTGTTTTTATTTTAATTGCCTTTTGTTCTATCAAGTGTATAGTCTATATCTCTAATGATGCCGCACCCCCTGTGATTACCATGCCTGCAGATTCTGAAGATAAAGAAGATCCAGAAAAATTCATCCCGATGGAAAAATGCTCCACTGACCAAATGTGGGACACAATTTCATCTTTTAAGTCTAAAAGTCTGTCTCCTCAAATACAAAACATTTAGCTTTAAGAAAAAGAAAAGGGGGAGATGTTGTAGTGCATGATTGAGGTTTTCAAAGTTGTATCTGTATTTTGTTTACTTCTCTGTATTTGGTAGATTCCTTCCCGAGCCCCTTACACCCCCACCCTTAATCACCTGGTATCACCCTGTCCTGGACCCCACCCCCTTCCTTCCCTCATTGGCCCAGAGTTTCCTCTGCCCAGGTTGCACCCTGGAAAAGGAGAGGACAAGGGCCCAAAGCTGTTCTGGCACATGGACAGCACTGAATAAACACCTTCCTAAACCCATGCCAGAGGCCTCCTTTATTCCAAGCCTTAAACCATGCACAGCCAAGAGACTGAGGAATCCACGAACTGTTTTAGTTGGTCTGGGATCTACTGCTTAGCTGGTAAGCAGCCCACACAGAGAAACCAACTACAAAGCAGTGTCTTGGGCTCACCAGTGCTGTGTTTCAGCACCAAACCAGAAAAAACGTGGCTTGGAGAAACAGGAAAGGGACTGCCGGTGGCAGAGAGGGGATAGGTACACCAGGCTGACCCCAAAACCTGAACACCCCTCCCTTAGCCCAGAAAAAAATGATGACCCTTCTGCCCTGGCTTCCTCCTTCTGAAACCATGCAGCCACCATGATGTGGATGGTATGGAATTAAACAGTGCTAGAAACTCCACCCCTTTTCTCTATAACCATGACAGTTTGGAAATCTTAGACTGCTCTGCTTCAGTTTTTATTAAGGTCTTTACAAGGTTTTTAGCTTGCCATCCACACAGCTATATGTTGTCTATGGAGAGCTGTGGCTTTCCTAGGGACTACATCCCTGCCCTCCCGAGGGCATCACTGGGTACTAGACAGCCTTGTGACAGTGGAGCTCTATTTTTAATTTCAAAGCTTTTTAAGGTGTTCATCCTCTAAACCCAAGCTTGGTGTCTGCGTTGAGGGGGGCTGTAACCTCAGGGTTGGTGTGGCCTGGTGGCTTCTTGTGGCTTCAGCATCAAAATAGGATTTTTGGGGATTTTCCGCATGGATCTCCATGCTCCTGTGCCTATCAGGGTGGTTCAGGAATCTTAAAAACCCTTGTGGATGTTGGCAGCAACCCTCTGGAAGGGTTTCCCCTCTTGAAGCATCCCTTTATCCCACCTGACTGCCATGTTGAGGCTTGGGGAAGGGATTCCTGTCCTACTGCTTTTTTGAAACAAAGGAAAAGTTTTCCCACACCTTTGAGGGGAATAGAAGGAAATGCAGATAAAGAAGATTCTTTAAATGAAAACTTCAAAAATAATTAGACTGACTGTATACTAAACAACAGCAAAGAAACCCATTTACTGTAAATATTATTAATGGATTTGGCAGGCTACTTTATCCCCACCCTTCCTCTAAGGCTTTTTTCTGGGCTAAGTCAAAATTTGTCCTTCAGAGAGCATGGTACTCTATAATTTGCATGACTGATGAGACCCAAAGCCTGGTATGGAGGAAACTGGAGTCAGCTGGCTCCTCTCTAACCACTGGAGACAGGCAGACAGGCATTTTTGGTGTGTGCCTGTGTATTCTCTGCCTTGCCTTGTAGATCCAGCCTTACTTGGCTTTTAAAGAAAATGGGCACAAAATAAAGGTTCTTCTCTTCTCAAGTTGTTTTTAGCTGTGGTAATTGATTAATCACCATAATTAGACAGTAGCAGTGACTAATAAGATGTTTATGAATCAAATTTCTGGTTTGGTGGACTCCATGAAATCAATGGTTTCACTTTGGTTCTTTCTTTACCGTCCTTTGATGCAGGGGACATCAATCACCCCATATTTTTCAAGCTTGGACATTCCTCCTGGGTCAGCCTTGGCATTTGCCATACTGATGCCCACTCGTGAGGCTTTGTAGATCTGCAACATATTTGCAAGGACCCTTTCTCACTTTATTTTCTTGCTATTATTATCCTATCCTTAAATTAACCCTCAAAGGTCAGACCTGGGTTCCAAGTTGGGAGAAGGTTGACTCAAGGTACCACCAAGTTGGGGTGGGAACCTGAGAGGATCAGTCATCTCTACCCACTGTCTAACCCAACCTTGTGTTTGTCCTGATTTCACAAGAGGGTTTCCCAGCTGTGGCGAAGGTGATGGAAGTTCTTGGTTGGGTCACAAGACGACTGAACAGAGCACTCCCAAGCTTATAGGTTGCCCCTAGCATGAATCTGAACCAAAGAAACACTTCCCTAGAAATATCAGAAAATCCCAGACTCCTTCCCCTGTTGGCTTCTGCCACATTTTATCACCTTTGTTCCCATCAGACTTGCAAGGTTACAAATCCATTGGCAACATCTTGGCTTCTGGATACCAGTCTTTAGAAAATATCATCCAACTGAATTCATGGGGGGAAATCAGTTGGACATTTATTTTTGTGCAAGGTTGACTGATTTTGCTAGGAGCAAGGAGCCATTTGAATGATTCGGTGGACAACTTGTTTAAAAATTTAAGAAATAACCTTAAGACTCTTTAGCCTGCATGACCTACTGTCTATGATGAATAATAAGAGCTGTCTAATTAGACATAGACACAAATTTATGGCCTAGCCTGTCAATCTGCAGATTAAAGACTCCATAAGCACCTACTGACACAGTGGGCTTTAATAGCTCCTAAAGAGATATTATGGTGTATCGTGTCAATAGTCCACAGGTTAAAGACTCTAAGTATATGTTGATGCAACTGACTGCCTCAGCTCTTTGGGAGCTCTTGTGTTGGTGTGGAGGAGGGGCCCCATGGGCCACCTTGGGTGGTGGCATCCCTGCAGTATGTAAGGGTTTATTTTCTCTGCAAACAACAGGAACTTAACAAATTACCATCCCAGCCTCTAAATTATCTTTTCAGAAACCATCCCAGCCATCAAAAGCTGGGGAGTGACACTGTCTAGCCCTTGTGTGTAGGGATATATAAAAAGTTTGGGGCAAACATTGCTATGGGTGGTATCTCTGGGCTGCCACAAACTCTGTTAAAAGCACAAAGATCTTTTTCTGCAGCAGGATATATCCTTTAATTTGAAATTTTTTCCTTTTTTTTTTTAAATACCTTTTTTTTTTTTTTAATACCTAGAAATCTGTCTTTAAGGATTTTTCTTGTGTTTTTTTTTTTTTTGTTTGTTCTCCCACCCAAATAGCCTGCAAATTATCTGAGAAGCTAGAAAGGAAGTACAATTTCCTTTTTTGTGCCTGCTTTTCCTTGTTTTGATGAGCTGTGTGGTTGCACATCATGCTTCGTGTTTTCCTTGACTTGATGTTCACTTTTGAGTAAGATTTCAGGTATGGTGGTTTCTCCCTGGGCAGCTGCTTACCTGCTGTGCAGCAGACCCCAGACCAACCGAGACAGTTTGTGTGGGTTCCTCAGATCAGCTGGCTGGAAGCATGGATAAGGCTTGGAATGAAGAGCGGACTTCTGCCGTGGGTTGGAAGATGTTTATTGGTGCAGCTCCACATGCAAAAAGCACAGCTTGGCCTTTCCTTCTCCCATTTGTACCCCAGGACATAGCCTGAGGCAACAGGAGAACTCGGGCCAATGGATGGGAAGGGAGGGACACTTAACAGGACAATTGAAGGGGGCAAGTGTCTGAGCACCTGGTCGAATGGGAGATGATTTTCCTTCAAGTTACCAGGGTGATTGACAAGGGGGCTCCCCTCTGGGAGATACCATGGGGAGCAGGGAATGGGTGAAGGGATTTAGGAAGGAACATACCAACATGAAATAAATAAAATACATATAAAACTCTGAAAGGCTTAATCATGCACCTCAACATCTCCCCCTTTTTTGTTTTTTAAAGCTGAATGTTTTGAATTTGAGGAGATGTCACAGACTGCATAATTAATAGAACAAGGGATTAATAAAATTTAAACAACAAAAACAATTTTGACAGTCCATCTTTGGTTGAAAGTCAGATCACTCTGGGAGTTTTAGTTCAGTCAGTTCTTTCAAATTTGTTCCAGTCTCTGCTGACAACGTTTAGGATGTTTCACTGGCAGGTGTTCAGGTGCTGGCAGGCTGGAACAGCAGTCTGATTTTGACAGTTGTGGGACTCCTCCTTTTGGGCAGGTGATCTGGGACTGCAAAGAAAAACTCAGAACAGCAACATATTACATGATCAGTCAGGAAAGAGCAAAAACAAGGAGTACTCTTCCCAGGAGTTCTGTGGCTTTCTTCTGCATAAACTGGCAACTGAGACCTGTGACTTCTGCTCAGAGACCTTCGGAACATAGGGCCTCACCCACTTAGCTGGAATCCATTTCAGTCCGGTGGGTGTAGAGACGCAGAAGTATCCTCTTCCCCACACCACTAGCTCATGAGGACCTTCTGTTCATCCAGTCTCAGGGTCTCTGATGAGGACAGGTGGTTTTTCCTTGAGAGCCAGCTGCTGGCTCTTACCAAAATGCTGGATAATTGGAGGGTTTGGTGAATCAAAGGAACAGTTTAGAAAGTTTATGGTAAACAATGCTTTGGCCAGCCGGATTGAGGCAGGTTCGATTTTCAAAACCTGCTGCTGCTGACTGAGAACCCTTTTAAGATCTCTGTGGGTCCTCTCCATGACTGCTTGGCCTGTCGGGGAGTGTGGGATGCCTGTTTTATGTTCCACTCCCCATTGCTGCAGGAAATTGCGGAACTCCTTGGATTTGTATCCCGGCCCATTATCTGTTTTTAGAATTTTTGGGATGCCCCTAAATGAAAAAGCCTGGATTAAGTGTGTTATGGCATTCCAGGATTTTTCACCTGTGTGGGCAGAGGCAAAAACTACACCTGAAAAAGTGTCTACTGAGACGTGCATGTATTTATGCTTCCCAAACTGTGGGATGTGCGTGACGTCTGTCTGCCACACTTCGCAGCTGTGGAGACCCCTGGGGTTCACACCTGCATTCAGAGTGGGAACAGCATGTTGCTGACAAGAGGGACAAGTGGCCACAATGGCTTTGGCCTGTTCGCGTGTGAGATTAAATCTGCGAACTAGACCTGGAGCATTCTGGTGGAAGAGCTGATGGCTGATTTTTGCCTGTTCGAATACATTTGGCAGTGGGGCCATTTCCACAGGGGCAGCGAGAGCATCAGCTCTTCTGTTTCCCTCTGGGACGAAGCCTGGTAAATCTGTGTGTGACCTGACGTGCATGACAAAAAATGGGTGCTTTCTGAGTGATATTAATTTAATAAGTTTTGAAAGCAATTGAAAGAGATTCATGTTAGACACCTCCTGCAATATTGCTTGCTCCACTCTGGAGATGACTCCTGCCACATAAGCTGAATCAGTAACTAGATTGAATGGTTCAGAAAACCTTTCAAATGCCCTGACAACTGCCGCCAGTTCCGCAATCTGAGGCGACCTGTTCACCTCGGCTACATCTGTTTTCCACTGCTGAGTCTGAGGGTCTTTCCAAGTCATAACTGACTTGTGGGACCTTCCTGACGAGTCGGTGAAAACAGTCAAAGCATCTAAAGGCTTTCGACTTTGCACACTTTCAAGTTTTAATTTGAATTGGGCTTCCGAATTGAAAATTTTGTGGGCAGGTCAATGGATTGAAATTTGTCCTGAATAGGAATCCAGGGCAAACTGCAATGCTTCATTTTCTTGAAGCAGGTGCTCTAACATTGCTTTTGTCATTTGTCCTGATTTTAATTTGATTGGAATGTGAATGCATTCAAAGTCACATCCTGCCAGCTCTTGCATTCTGGTTCTGGCCTTTCGAATCAGCTCAGCCACTAATTCCTGTGGTTTTGTCATTCTCTTGGACCTCTGATGGCTTAGGAAGACCCACTCTATTATCAAGAGAGGATCTTTCCTATCCTGGTCCTTCTTTGATGTTTTCCTTTCTCTCTTGTCCCACTGAAAAATCACACCATGCAAATGTGGCAGCTTACCTAAGATGATTAATTGAAAAGGCAGGTCAGGGTCGCATCTGTTGGCCTGCCTGGATGACATGGTTACTTAAACCTTTTCCAGGGCTTTTTGTGCCTCCGGGGTTAGCACCCTAGGAGAACTCAGCTCCTCTCCCCCTTTCAATAATTCCAAAAGGGGTGCTAGGTCTTGAGTTGTCAGGCCTAGCCAGGGCCTTACCCAATTCAAAGCTCCACACAGCTGATGGGCATCTGCAAGAGTTTTAATTTTTGTATTAATTGTCAATTTCTGCCATTTAATTGTCCGCTTACCTATCTCCAAGTCTAGATACCTCCAAGGTGGCATTCGTTGAATTTTCGATTCCTGCAATTCAAACCCTGCAGCAACCAGTGCACTGACTGTCAGGTCAAGCGCATGAGTCAGCAGGTCCTTGTTGGGGGCACACACTAGCACATCGTCCATATAATGATGAATTATGACCTTTTCTGCTTCTGCACGAACGAGACACAACAGAGATGAAACATACCATTGACAAATGTACGGACTCGATTTTAAACCTTGAGGAAGGTATCTCCAATGGTACCTTTTTCTGGGGGCTTCTCTGTTTAGACTAGGTACAGAGAATGCAAAGCGCGGAGCATCGTCAGGGTGTAAGGGAATTTGAAAGAAACAATCTTTAATATCAACCATAGCCAATTCCCACTCTCTAGGTAACATTGATGGGGAAGGCATGCCAGGCTGAAGAGAACCCATGTCTTCAATTACATTATTAATTTGTCGGAGGTCATGAAGGTTTTATCTGATTTTTGGATGACAAACACTGGGGAATTCCATGGAGACGTGGTTTCCTCAATGTGCCCCTTTTCCAATTGTTTTTGTATTAATTCATTCAGGGCCTTTAATTTTTGGTTGGATAGCGGCCACTGTTCCACCCAGATCGGTTTATCTGTTTTCGACTTTAATTTTTGGGGGAGGCGCTTTTCAGTGACCGCCACTGGAAAATTTTGTGGGGGGTCAAGAATGTTTAGGGTGACTCCCCATTGAGCCATGAGATCTCTCCCCATCAAGGGTTCATGGTAATCTAAAACAAAAGGATGGAGACTTGCCAATTGCCCTTTTGATGCTTTAATTTGAACAACATTTTTGGACTGTTTTGCCAATTGGAGACCCCCTATACCTTGAACTTGTCCACCCACGCTTTTCAAAGGCCAGTGTGATGGCCAAAATTTCTTTGGCACAATGGTAATGTCCACTCCTGTGTTGTACTGCATAGTAATAGATATTTTTTCTCCACCCATGGTTAATGTGCATTCCTCCTTAGGTTTGTCTTTCCCTATCACCATCACAGCATTTACTGTTTTGCAGGTTTTACCTGTTGGAGGATCAGGTTTATCAGGATGATCAGGAATTAATTGTGCAATTATTTGCCCCTTTGGGAGGAACACGGGTGGGTTCATGCAGTGCAACCAGACAACGAGACGCTCCGCATTAGATGACAGTTTTTCTGGAGCAATCTCGACGTCATGTGGTATGTACTTACAGTCCCCAATGATTACAAACTTTGTTTCAATTTCTGCCCAAGTCCCTCTGTCTGCACTGACAGTAGCAAACTGCCAGTCGGTGTTTTTCAGCAGCAGTGACTCCGTCAGACTCAGTCTGAATGGCTCGTGTCTTGAATTGGTTGTCAGAATTGGCCTTAGCAGTTCCCGTGGAACACCCAATTCTGGTTCTGTGTTTGCAGGAGAAGCTGATGTTAGATCCTGCTTACATGAAGAAGAAATAAGGTTATTTACATTGTTATTTACATTTTCATTTTTGCCTTTTGCATTTCGTGCCTCCCACTTTGTGTCTGAGCGCTGGGAGGTACCACGCTTGGTGTTCAGTTTTTTTGAGGGGTTTTTGAGGGTCTATTTCCATTTCCACCCTCTCCTCCCCCCTTCTCTTTAAATTTTTCAAATTCTTTTTTCTGTGGACAATATTTGTACCAATGTCCTGGTTTGTCACACAGAATGCATGGCTTGTTTGGATTGGGTTTGAAAGGAGGTTTGTTTTGGGCTGAGGACTGGGCAAGGGATGAGGTATGTGGCATTTCTGACTCTAAAACTGCAGCAGTTTTAACATTGTTTCTTTTTGCCAAGTGGTTTGTTGATAAAGTCATCCAAGGCAGTTTTTCTTCACACACTTTAAGCATTTCCTGAATTGTTGGTTTGGGATTCATGGGCAAGGTTAAAATTGCAGCACGGCATTTGTCATTGCACTGAGACAAAGCCAAATGTTGTATTATTTTGGCTTTTAAGTCTGGCTGTGGTGTTTCTATCACCACAGCCTTGGATAATTTATTAATGAATTTTATAAAGGGTTCATCAATGCCTTGGTAGATGCTATTAGCTGGTGGCAAAGGGCCATGAGGTTGAATGCGAAAGAATGCTTGAATTCCTGCATCTCTGATTTTATCTAAAACTGCAGCAGGAATATCAGAGGCTTGCACTTTAGCTGTTTCCCAATTATCTTGACCACATAAATGGTTGATTGTGATGGGATTTTGGTTTGTGTCCACTGTTGTGGCCGGGTTTTTCAACAGATCAGGAAGAATTTCTTCTAAATTGCTTTTCCAGAAAGCCAACCATAGCTGGTATTCTGCATCATCACAAAGGCATTGAATTAAGTATTTTAAATCAGCTGGGACAACTGTGGACCTGGATAGATGTGCTTTGAAACAGCCCTTAAAGTAAGGACTCTGTTTCCCATTTTCACGAATCGCTTTACATAAATCTTTGATTACATCCTGAGTGATGGGTTTCCATTTGGCTGTCACATTCCCTCCTCTGCCTTGAAGATAAGTGACAGGTGCTGCAGTGTATATGACATTAGAATGTAAATCACTGTGTTCAGAGTCGGAGCTGCCGGCTGCGAAATGAAGGG
>JANPWX010018073.1:0-21446 GCA_024734555.1 Trochalopteron elliotii | reverse complement strand
GGGAGTCTCATGCAAACTGCATGAGGAGGGGGTTCCCGACAGCGTGGACCGCTGAGACGGGGAAGGGAGGGGAGAGGCTGTGCGCACGTGGCTGTAGCCATGTTCAAAGCCACGTGGTGTGGCCCCAGGGCGGCGTGGCATGGTAGAGACTTGGACAGAGCTCCTGCCACCCCGTGCCGGAGATGTGGGGTGGCGGGAGGAGTAGCCGTGCTGTGGGGACCAGGAGCGGGCTCTGCGGGCATGCTGCAGCCCCGGATCCTGCCGTTGCAGGCTGTGGCCACTTTCAGCATGTTCCCTGCCACTTATGGAAGGGGAGGGGGCGGGGTGGTGATTCCGGGGGGCACTCACTCACTGTCTGCCACCCGCGTGACTCAGCAGGAGCTGTCGGTGCTGTGTGGGGGGCTCGGCTCGACTCTGCTCTTTGGAGCAGCCGGGTCTCCGCTCGGGGGTTGGCGGGGACACTTTCCTGCCCCGCTCCCAGCTGGAAAGCTGCCGCTCGTCTGCAGGGACAGCACGGCGGACACTCCGCCGCTTTCGCCTGCCGTCTTGCTCGTGCGGCTCACCGCGCATGTGCCGCTCAGGCTCGGAGCGGGGAAGGACCCACCTCTGTCCTCCGTGCCTCCCCTCGCACCGCAGGGAGGGGCTGAGGCTGGCAGACGTCCCCCTGCTGGTTGAAATGGACCTTTCCCTATCGTGGCACTCGCTACTGGACCGCGACTCCTTGTGACGGCGGCCTCAATCCCTGCCGCTGATACGCGGGCTGTCTCGGTCCCTCCTCCTGCTCCCGCCCGGCCCCCCCCAGCTCCGGGATTGTTCGGACGGGCGAGGGAGGATAAGCGGAGTGATTACTGGAGGGTGAACGTCTTCTTGTCTGTTCAAAACACTCAGAAATAAAATTAACTTGGGTTTCTACAGGGGATACGGGGACACGGGGACTTTTTCGTCTAGTCTGGCCAGGGCTAGCACAAACGGCTCGGGCGTGACGGTCGGACCCGCCCAAACGGGGAGGGGGAGACGCCTCTTTGGAGACTGGACCGCGAGAACTCGGAATTTCTGCCTTCTCTGTCTCAGAATGCTGGTTTTTTTCTGAGAAAGTAAAACGGAACCTATTCTTTTTCTCCCGAGAGGGGCCTGCTTTTGGGACAGAGGGAATGGGATCTTGGGGGTTTGAGATTTGAGAATTTCTCTGAGAATGCTCTTTAGTTTGTTTTTTATTGTGAGCAATGACTGCCCTGATCTGTTGTGGCCAGTTTGCATATTTAGCAATTTTAAAATCTCCTTCTCGAGCCAAACTTGCAAAACCTTCATAAATTGTGTCCCAAAAATGTATATTTTTGCACTGGTCCACAGTAACATCAGGAAAATTGGTAAAAAGCACCTTTAAGAACTTTCTCAGATCTCTCTCAGAAAATTTAACTTAAGCTGCCACAAATTCAGATGAAATTGAGAGAAAAACACTCTTTTGGTTAGCAGATACATTCGACCCCATGATTAGATGTTAAATTCTGCTAAACTCGAACACATATCTAATCATAGGAGATACCATGGGGGTCAGGGAATGGGTGAAGGGATTTAGGAAGGAACATACCAACATGAAATAAATAAAATACATATAAAACTCTGAAAGGCTTAATCATGCATTGCAACATTCAGGGAGGTGTTTTTCCTGAGATCCTGCAAAACCAGCACTTACCAGTAGCATGAGGGGCAAAACTGCAACTGGAGTGCCACGAACTGTCCTGAGAACAGTCCAGAAGAGCATGCAAAAACCCATAAAAGGCTCTGGGGTTTGTGTTTCCTCTTCCATCTCAACAAGCACGAGAAGATGGGAGTCATGGCTCTGCCTCAGGCTCGCAAATGCCACTTAAGATCAGCCAAGAGAGATTACCGGGCATGAGATGCGCTGAGCTTGGTCTCAGCTTTGGCCCCAGTCAAACAACACGTCGTGCTGACACCAGTCCAGCCAACTTTTTTAAAGTACAATGTGCTGATGGATAAAGGAGGAAGGACCATAGGTTCTTCTCTTCATTGGTGGTGCCCACAGCATTCATTTTCCAGCAGAGAGCTGCCTCCCGGGAACATAAGAAGGACATGGACTTGTTGGACCAAGTCCAGAAGAGGCCATGAAGGTAATCAGAGGGCTGGAGCACCTCTCCTAAGAGGACAGGCTGAGAGAGTTGGGATTGTTAAGCCTGGAGAAGGCTCTGGGGAGACTTTAGAGTACCTTCCAGTACCTAAAGGGGCTACAAGAGAGCTGGAGAGGGGCTTTTGACAAGGGTATGGAGTGCCAGGACAAGGGGGAATGGCTTCAAACTGACAGAGGGCAGGGTTAGATTAGATATTGGGAAGAAATTCTTGATTGTGGGGGTGGTGAGGTACTGGCACAGGTTGCCTGCCCAGAGAGGTGATAGACACCTCCTCACCAGAAGTGTTCAAGTCCAGGTTAGATGGGGCTTTGAGCAACCTGGTCTAGTGGAAGGTGTCCCTGCCCATGTCAGGGGGTTGCAACTAGATGATCTTTGTTTCCTTCCAACCCAAACCATTCTAGGATTCTATGAACTTGCTGCCCCAGGAGCTCCCATCTGGGTCCTGGCCCTTCTAGGACAGGTCCATAAGACCAATCTGTTTTTGGTGCTATGATTTCCTGGTGGACATCTACAGTAATTTATCAGTTGCCTTTATCTGTTCATGTTGGATTATTGGTTGTGTGTGCAATGCCACCTCCACAAGTGGCCAGGGTGAGGATACCACAAAACCCGAGCATCCTGATCTAGTGGAAGGTGTCCTTGCTCATGGTTGAGGGGTTGGACTAGATGGCCTTTAAGGGTCCCTTCCAACTCAAACCATTCAATGGTTCTATGAAAATTAAGAGACTTGTTAGCAGTTATGGGTAAATGATATCATGGTGAGTGTTGTGTCAGGGTTGATGTTTGGTGGGAAGTCCAGCCCTAGGGATCACAGAGGAATGAAGGAGAAGAGAGGGTGAGATGGTGAGAAATTTAGGAAGGGCATGAGAAGATGCTTTGGGTCAGAGGTGTGCTCTTAAAAAATCTATAAAAATATATATATATATATAAATTCATAGTTTGAAACACTTCTGCAATTAGATTATTTAATTTGTGTCTAATCCTAATATCATTGAGGAAAGATCCAATTACAGACATTTAAACACCTTATCAGGAACACAGCTGTATTCCCATTTTCAGTGACAAGTTATTATTGCAGATATCAGTGATGATTAAGACAGCTCTTGACTTGATCGGCTGGGAGTAGTCCCAGCAGGTGAGATAGCTCACTGTGTGCTGAACTTGATGTTTTCTCTCAAGGTCCTTGATTACAGGAAAACCTTTAGCTATGTCAAAAGAAGCAAAACAAGATACCCAGCCTACCTCCCCTCTACATTCATGAACTTGGCACCAGGACAAGGCTGAGAGGTGAGAACTGTACAGGACCTGTGTTGTTGTTGTTGTTGTTGTTGTTATTATTATTATATTTTGATAAAATGTTTTGTTTTTTCCTGAATGAAAAAAAAAGAACTTTTTCTTCCCAAACTCCTAATAAAACTGGTGGAGCTTGGAAAGAAAAAGTACAGATGACACAGTTTCATCATCTTAAAAGTGTTCATGTGTCAAGGAGAAAAGCCATACCAGAATTTTTCTGCCGCTTCCAATTGATGGGAGATGTGAGTCCTCCTGCCACAGCTTGGGAAAACCAAGCATGGAGCCATTACTGATAAATCTGGGTGTTTCCATGGTGTGAATCTCCCACACTCACCTTCATCTGGACTTTCTTGATTTCAGCAGCTTTTAATATTTTTTGTGGTTATTGCTTTGGTGTCTTATCCTCCAGGATTTCTGTATGGATATAGCAGTTTCTGCAGCATCTCTGCCCAGAGCAGGATGATGCTCCAAGCCCAGAGGCAGCATGAGCACACTCAACACTAGAGAAATCCTGGCTGTGGCCTTTTATTGACCAATTTTGGGCAGGATTTGATGTTCGTAAAGGTTGAGGCAGGTAGTGGGAAGCCTGACAACCTCTTGTACTGGTTGTTGTATTGGCAAGTAACTGGTCAAGTCAGGTCAGCCACTCAGGAAAATTCAGGAGGGTATAAAACATATGGGAAAAAAATTAAATAATGTGGTTGTGCTGGGGCATCACTGGTGATGAACATCTGCATCAAATTTCCAAGCAATGTTACCCCAAAGACTTTGGGGGCATCAAATTATTGCCTTGATTTCTCCCCTCTGTGCAGAACTGCACTCTGCTGGGTATGGCTGTTCTCTGTAGACCCAACTATGAGTGATCAATACTACAAATTCCCTAAATTCCTGAGAACAGTCACTTTTCTTTCAGTCCCTTTTTTTTTTTTTTGTCCTCTCAAAATAAGCTTGCACAATATGCTGAAGGGAGCCTGCTGGAGCCCTGAGGGAGCTTTTGCAGGAACTCAGGGAAAAAAAGAGTGTGTATCACCTTTGGAAAAAGGGGCAGGTAACTCAGGAAGTGTTTGTGTTTAAGGATGTCATTAGGTCATGCAGAAGGAAAATTAGAGAGACGAAAGCTCAATTAAAACTTAATCTGGCCTCTTCTGTAAAGGATAATAAAACGTGGTTTTTATAAATACATTAATAACAAAAGGAGGGCCAAGGAAAACCTCCATTCTTTATTGGACACAGGGAGGAATATAGTTACCAAAGATGAGGAAAAGGCTGAGGTAATTAACACCTTCTTTGTCTTAGTCTTCAATAGTAAGACCTGTTATTCTCAGGACAACCAGCCCACTGAACTATTAGACAGGGATGGGGAGAAAAATAGACCCCCTGCAATCCAGGAGGAAGCAGTTAGAGACCCGCACAGCCACTTAGATGCTCACAGGTCTATGGGACAAGATGGGATCCATCCTAGGGTGATGAGGGAGCTGGCGGAAGAGCTTGCCAAGCCACTCTCCATAATTTATCATCAGTCCTGGCTGACCGGGGAGGTCCCAGATGACTGGAATCTGGCCAATGTGATGCCCATCCATGAGAAGGGCTGGAAGGAGGATCTGGGAAACTACAGGCCTGTCAGGCTGACTTCAGTGCCTGGCAAGGTTATGAAACAGATTATCTTGAGTGTGATCACACAGCACCTACAGGGCAACCAAGGGAACAGGCCCAGCCAGCATGGATTTAGGAGGGGCAGGTCCTGCTTCACCAACCTGATCTCCTTTTATGACTAGGTGACCTATTGCCAGGGTTGGCCTGAGATAAAAAGGAAGTTGGAGTATATAGAGAGAACGCAGATCAAGCCAATATGGTTAACGACTACGTTCTGCTTTATTTTGGCTAAGATGGCTGCTTATATACATTTCTATATAGTTTACAATTACAGTGGCTTTTCATTGGCATACAGCAGAGAGAAGAATGCAAACACTTATTGTTGACCAAACTCTTAAGGCAGCTACTGCATCCACACCAACCACTGCACCTGCTAACTACTACAAAACTCCTGTTCCTTGTTAACACCTTAAGGGGTAATTCTTACTGCGCCACAGACTTGGCAGCTGAATTTCCACCTGCGCCACTGAGGCCTTACAGGCCTTCATCTGAGGCCCAGGCTAGGTGATTCACTCACAGTCCAAATATTCACTATCTTCAAAAACTCTGCTACAGTGACCCACCTGGTGGATGAAGGGAAGGCTGTGGATGTTGTCTACCTGGACTTCAGCAAAGCCACCTCCCATATCATACTTCTGGAAAAGCTGGCAGTCCTCGGCTTGGACGGGTGTATTCTTCGCTGGGTTAAGAACTGGCTGGACAGCTGGGCCCAGAGAGTGGTGGTGAATGGTGCCACAACCACTAGGCAGCCAGTCACTAGCAGTGTCCCCCAAGAGATCAGTGTTGGGCCCAGTACAGTTTAATATATTTATTGATGATCTGGAGGAGGGGATCAAATCTACCATTAGCAAATTTGTGGATGACACCAAGTTGGAAGGGAGTCTCAATCTGCTGGAGGGTAGGAAGGCCCTGCAGAGGGACTTGGATAGATGGGCTGAGACCAACAGCATAAGGTTTAAGAAGACTAAGTGCCATGTCCTACACTTCAGCCGCAATAGTTCCATGCAGTGCTACAGGCTTGGGGGCAGAATGGCTGGAAAGTGGCCCAGCAGAAGAGGACCTGGGGATGCTGGTCAACAGCTGGCTGAACATGAGCCAGAGTGTGTTCATGTGGTCAAGAAGGCCAATGGCCTCCTGGCTTGTATCAGAGATAGTGTGGCCAGCAGGACCAGGGAAGTGATTGTCCCCCTGTACTCAGCACTGGTGATGCCACACTTTGAGTGCAGTGTCCAGTTTTGGGCCCTTCACTACAAAAAAGGCATTGAGGTGCTGGAGTGGGTCCAGAGAAGTGCAGCAAGGCTGAAGGGTCTGGAGCACAAGTGCTATGAGGAGCAGCTGAGGGAGCTGGGGGTGTTTGGTCTGGAGAAAAGGAGGCTCAGAGGGAACCTTATCATTCTCTACAACTCCCTGAAAGGAGGTTGTAGTCAAGTGGGCATCAACCCCTTCTCCCAGGCAACTAGCAACCAGATGAGAGGACATAGCCTCAAGCTGTGCCAGGGGATGTTTAGGTTGGATATTATAAAGAAATTCTTCACAGTAAGGGTGATAGGTATTGGAATGGGCTGTCCAGGGAGGTGGTGGAGTCAGCGTCCTTGGAAGTGTTTAAGGAAAGACTGGACATGGCACTTAGTGCCATGGTCTAGTTGACATGGTGGTGTTAGGTTATAGGTTGGACTCGATCTCAGAGGTCTTTTCCAACCTAATTGATTCTGTGATTCTGTGAAACCATGGAAAATCCTAATAAACTAATGATAGCAGCAAATGGAGGGATGCTTAATAATGAAATAATAGTGCAGATGTTTATAGCATTAAACATTATCAGTTTGCTGGAATATGGGAACACTCCCAGTTTGCTGGGAGTTTTCCAGGCATTTGGAAAGGGATGTGTTTGCTCCTAGGAGCTTGTAAAACATGCTTTTAACTTAAACAAGAATCCCAAGCATTGGGCCATGTGGCTGCGAATTTCCTGGGATCTGGGTGTTTTGTGTGAGTTGGCAGCAGACAGAGATGGGAGTTGGATAGTGGGTCACTGCCATGACTCCAGGTTGCACAGGATGAACACAGTGGGGTGGTTTGGGGCAAAATCCATTTGCTTCATTTGCCCAGATCCATGCTCATTGCCAACGAAAAAGCCTTTTGGGGAAAAAAAATGTCCATCACTATGGGAAGCATCTCTGCATCATTTTTTTCCTCCTCTCCTGCCTCTGCTGCCCAAATGATGCTACTGGCCTTTCCCACCTCTTTTCCCAGTGGATGCCAGAATCAGGGAGGGAGGTGGGAGCAGAGGGGCTCTGCTGGGGTAACAACAACAATGAAAAGCAGCTTTGGTGGCAGGGAGGCCTGAGCCTACTTATCCAAGCTCAACCCTGTAGCAAAATTTCTTAGAGAAAGAGGGCATGATTTGTATTTGAAGTGAAGGTTGAACTACCCTAGCCTGGGCCTGGCTCCTGGGGCCTGTGCAGCCTCTTGCGCAGGTAGAAATTCTCTGCCAAGGTTTGTGGCGCAGTTAGAATTAAATCTTAAGGTATTAACAAGGGACAGTGGGTTTTCTAGCAGTTAATAAGTACAGTAATTAGTGTGAACACTTTAGCTGCCTTAAGAGTTTGGTAAACAATGTGTGTTTGCATTTTTCCCTGTGCTGTATGCCAATGAGAGTACACCTGTAAAATGTAAACTATGTAGAAGTGTATATAACCTGCCATTTTAGATGAAATAAAGGGAGAATGTAGCATTAACCATATTGGTAGGATCTGCGTTTTACTCTCATCCAACTTCCCATTATTTTTCAGGTTCCCTCGCTTTACATCCCTTATATTCTCATGTCTTTTTGACTAGCCATCCAGTCAACAGCCAAAGTCCACAAATGAAGGAGGCTCTAGCATATTTATACTGTGTGCTGGTATTGTCTCCTAAAAAAAAAATATCCTGGATTACCTAAGACTCGTCTTTGAGGTCTGGTCACCCCATATCATTGAAAAACCTAGTAGAATTCATTCATTAACTTCCAGCTCTCCATAAAGGTCTGTTCATTCATTGCCAAGGCAGTTGGGTTTTTGTGGTTTGGGATTTAGTTTGTTTTTTTAATGTTCTGGCAATTAAATAACTTTGTAAGCAGCAATGAGCTACTTGTTAAGTGGTCTTCACTAATGCAAGCACAAATATCAAGTGAAAAAAGCTTCCCCCCCCGCTGTCTCCTGAAAGGGATGCTTTTATGTCCAAATAAATAAAAACCTATAAGAATTTCAGTATGTTCAATGTGTTGCTCTAAAATTCCCTCAACTGTTGTAAAACAAAACCCCAAAAGCTCTGAGCATCACTGGCAGGCAGTTGGTGGGAGAGAAGCAATGGGTGGTTTAGATGAGGATGGATAAAGGAGCATTCTCCCCTTGTATCCAGGAGCATCCCCCTCATGGACTGAGGGGCATTCCCCCAAATTCCTCTATCTCCTGAGCATTATCCTTCTTAATGGGTGGAGGAAACACTCTCCTGGGGATGTTTCTTGACCAACTGGGGGCACCCCATCTGGGTTAGGGGAGAGGTAAGTCAAACCACCCACCTTATCCCCCTTCATTCCCTTGTGTGGTGCCAGGTTTCAGCAGAATATAAAATTATTGGCAACAAAGTCTTGGGAGGCACTGAAAAGGGGAGGTGGAAGGAAAAACTGGCATGCACCTTGATAAATGCTGTCCCAGGGACCACCCCCCCACTGCCAGACCTCCCATCCCCACTTTCACCCAGGAATAAGGGTCCATGTTTTGGGGCATACACAGCCAGGCCTATTTTTAGTAGCTGCCTCCAGCAACTGGAGAAATATTTTCCTCACTGGGATAAAAATGAGGAAATTAAAAGTGTGTGCCTGGGTTATGTTTTTTTTTTTTTTCTCTTAAAAGCACAGTGTGGAGCTTGAAGCAGAACTCAGAGACAAGGGAAAAATGCCTGCACTGGGGAAATGGGCTTATTAATAACAAAAAATAAAGAAAATAGGGCAGCCAACATATCCCTGCCATTGCTTATGCTAGGCAGAGGGGTTTGGGGGTCCACGGAAAGAGCTTTGGGGTGCTGGATCACCCACTATTCCCGTTCCCATATCTGCTCCCATGCTGCAGGGGTTTATTTTGGTTGCACTCACTCGCATACCAAGCTTGATTTTTTTAAAAAATGCAGTTACAGAGATGAATAGTTCCCAGGTCTTAACATGACTACCAAGGGTGGAACAAATTACCTACTGGACAGTGCCAGGCTGCTAGGGATCCTCCATCAGGAAAAGGGGCCTTTCACATTTGTCAGTGCCCCTCCCCCCTCCTTTGCTTTTTCCTGCTACATTGTATCCCTACTGCTTGCACAGGATAGCTATGAGCAAGGAAGTTAAAAAAAAAGGCTACATGAATTAATTTCATGGGGAGTTTAGGCCATTTTTGTTAATAAGTATGAGATTTTTGGTCCCCACCATCTCTCAGTGCTTCCCACAAGTTGGGGCATCATTCAATGCTTCCATCCTCTCCATCACCCAGGCTCTGCCTACAGGTAGGGAAAAGCCCTGTGAACTAGAGTAGGTGAGTCCTTGCCCCCTCTGGTCCCATGGGGTGACCTTCAATGTGGTTTTCTTAGCAGCACCTCATTTCTTCTCAGCATCTGTGTCCAGTAGATAGTTATTTATGGAAATGGATCCACTGTCTGGTGGGTGAAAATAAGGACATTTAGGGTGTTTGGTCCTGGTAAATGCAGCTGGATAGAGCATCTGTCTTGGGTTTTGTAACAAAAAAAAAAAAAAAAAGTTTATTCTATTCCATCTGTTGAAACCGGTTGGGGAGGTGTAACTCCAGGGGAAGTATCTCTTCTTATCTCTTGTAACTCCAGGGGAAAGTGGGGCAACTGCCTTCTTATAATGGGCCAGCTGTTAAAACCGGGTAGGGCATTGTTCCTTATCTCTTTCCACCCTCCCAGGGGATATCTTTTGGTAATGGGCCATTAAGGCTCACCAATGACATGACACATTACATCATCCCATTGTGAGATGCTCCACCCAGTGGGGGGAGCCAAACCATTCCTACCCAGATAAAAACTGAGACGTAGGGATACCAGACACTGGTTTTTCACTGGATTCCCGAAGGAAGACAGGACCCATCTCACCATTACTGGACTTTTTCTACAAGGACCATCTCTACTCCAACAGAACTACATCTGCTACTCAAGGAGGGCTTACTTTGAACTGCTTCCAACACCCTGACCAACAGGGCGTCAGGTTGCATTTCTGACTCTGTCAGGGTTTCTAGGATTTTCTGTTTGTTTTGTTTGCTTGTTTTCTTTTACTACTATATTTGTATTCTTAATATTTCTAGTAAAGAACTGTTATTCCTATTCCCAAATCTTTGCCTGAAAAGCCTTTAATTGCAAAATTATAATAATTTGGGGGTTACATTCTTCATTCCAAGGGAAACTCCAGCTTTCCCTGGCAGATACCTGTCTTGCTAAACCAAGACAGCATCTCATCTCTCCTACTGACACTGAAGGTGGTCCTAGTGATGGTTTGAGTGAGGGTGACGGCATCATGGATGCTGCTGGTGGGTCTCAAGCCACTTGTGAAGGTGGACCTGATGATTTAGGACTCATAATTCTAACTAGAATTAGGTGCTGAAATAGTACAGGAATTCCCCAAATCTGGGCCAATTTAAATGGTCCTAATATCATTGCTTTTGGAAAGGGTAGATGTGCCATGGGCGTTGGTGTGTGCATGGAGAGCGTCATGAACACATTTGCAGGCAATAACCTGCCAGCATTGTGTCACTTTCGGGTTGTATTACCCCTTTTGGTGCTAAATTTCTCTTTTTCTTCCTTTTTTTCTCCCATTCTGTAGATTCTCAAGTTCTTCAGGAGCCAAGGGATTGGTCACATTGGTGCGTGGTGGCATACTGGGAAGAGGAGACACGCGTGGGTCGGCTGTACTCTGTCCAAGAGCCTTCCCTGGATATCTTCTATGATCTACCTCAGGGGAATGGTTTTTGCCTCAGACAGCTCAACTCAGACAACAAAAGCCAACTGGTGCAGAAGGTGCGCAGCAAGATTGGCTATGGCATCCAGCTCACCAGGGAAGTGGATGGAGTGTGGGTGTACAACCGCAGCAGTTACCCCATCTTCATCAAGTCAACCACACTGGACAACCCCGACTCCAGGATGTTGCTGGTTCACAAAGTGTTTCCAGGTTTTTCCATCAAGGCTTTTGACTATGAGAAGGCGTACAGCTTGCAGAGACCCAATGACCATGAGTTCATGCAGCAGCCATGGACAGGATATACTGTTCAGATCAGTTTTGTGAAAGGCTGGGGCCAATGCTACACTAGACAGTTCATCAGCAGTTGCCCATGCTGGTTGGAGGTTATTTTTAATAACCGATGACCCAAGACAGCGTGGACTCGTGGCATTTATATTACTTTGCTGCTAAAATTTCCGAGTGCTTGCTTTTCACGCAAACTGTTTTTGTTTTGTTTTGTTTGTATGTCCCCCCCTTTGTTTTGAGAAAAACCTTTAAAAATATTTTTTTTGTGTTTTGGGGTAGTTTGATAAACCTATTTTTTAAAAGTGTAAATGCCCAATAACTCAGAAGGGTGAGAAAAGGGTGTGGGAGGGGGTGGGTGAACATTTGGATGGCATATGATAATTATCTCATGCCTCTGAAAGGATTATCTTATCTGATCAATGGATTTGGAAGCAACTTGCTATATGTTACAGTTCCTTCTCTTGGATAAAACACCAAGATACCTGTATTTTTTATGCACCGCCTTCCCATACCTGGTGACAGTGACACCGTGACCCCTTCCCCAGCAGTGCTAACCCCACATTGCTGCCAAAGGATGGTGCAAAATTTTCCCAACCAGATCTTTACCCATCCTTTTTAATTTTTATTTTATTTTTCTTGTTGCTGAGTTGATATCTTGTCACTGTGTTCATTCTTCCACTGCTTTTTTTTTTTTATGGTCATGAATTGATGCAAGGGGAGAAAATAACAGCAGAGAAACCTCTTGCATGGACCATGCTTTATAATTTGAGCTAAGATGTAAAGCAACAGAAGTCTAACCCTAAAAAAAAACCAAAACAAAGCAAAACCAACAAAACAAATTAAAAACAAATGAGAAGACAAAAGAAAAAGTGTTCACAATAGTTGGTCTGTTGTAACTTCTTATATCAGGTTATCCCAGTACCATCCAATTTAAAAATGCAGTTGTGCTTTCATTTCTTCTTGAATTCATACATGAGTATGATACTCTTACGTTGTTCTTAGCTCAATGAGCATGTTTAGACCTTAACATAAGCTATTTTTCTATATATAAAGGTTTAAATGATCAAGAAAGCATTCTCATTGGAACTTTAGCACTGTAGTGCTTTGGAAATACACACAAAAAAAGGACTCCTTAAAACCCCCTGAGATTTATTAAAGAAAAAAATGCATTTTATGTTATATCTAAATATATTATTACTTGTAAATATAAAGACATTTTATAAGCACCATTATTTATGTATTGTGTAATGCATATAAATGAGAAAGAAAATAAGAAAGATGCACTTTGCTTTAATATAAAAACAAAAAACAAATGCTAAATTTTAAAAAAAGAACATGAAATTGCTGTTTTTTTCTATGGGTGTTACCATCCAGATGAATGTTTTTTCTAAAGGAGCTTATGTTCCATTAAAAAATAAAAATGTACACTAGATCCCAGGCTGTGCCAAGTGGCTTTTTTAGTGGCAGGGATGAGGCAGGCAGGAGAGATGCTTCTCTAAGTGGGTACCACATGGAGTTGGTGGTGGAGTGTCGTGGTTTAATGAAGTCTGGTCTTCAGTTGGGGGGGGTCCCTGTGGGGAACCTGGCAGAGCCAATGAGCTGCCTAGTTTTAAAGAGCCAATCATCTGGCTAGGTTTGAAGATTGACATCCAGTTAAACCACTTAAAAGAGTTAAATATGCCTCTGTGGAAAAGGACATTTTAAAAATTAACAAAGCCCGGGAAAGCTCTCTTGACTTCCGGCTTTTGAACAGGCCAGGTCGGGCCAGGCTGGGCCTAGCAGGTGCCAGCGGCCAGGTCAGCACGCGGCTGAGGCAGCGCTGGGCAGCTGGGCCAGCCCCTGCACGGCCCGGCCTAAATTTTCTGCCCCCAGAGGGATAGTGAGCAGGCTGCCGAGCCCTTCACTGGGGAGCCCGCCAGGCCCTGTCCTGGAGGGTGGCTAGGGGTCTTTCTCAGCAGGGCCAGGCTACCCTTCCCGGCGGAGCCTGGGGACCAGCGCCGGGAATGGCCCCGTGGTCAGCGCTGGGAGCAGCCCTGAAGCCGAGAGGGGCCAGGGCCAGGAGCGGCCATGCGGCCAGGATCGGAGTGGCCGGTGGGGCGCTGTATGGCCACGGCTATCTCAGCATGACTCAACAGACTTTGTTTGCTTAGCTGCTTTTAGCTGGCTATGCTGCGGATTGAAGGACAAAAGCAGCGGCAGCAGTTTTTCTTTATTTTTTCCCGGTGCCCCGCATGAAAGAAAAACGCAGGGTGGCGCCGGCAGCCAGCCTGGCTTGCACAGTGCCGGTGGGGACCACGTGATTGGCAGCAAAAGACAGAGATTCCTCGATTGCGGAGCCTGCACGATATCAACCTTTCAACGATACAGAACTCTATAAAAACTGTTTCAATTGATAAAGCTTGAGAACAAATGAACCTATGAACACCAATTCTCTCCCGAGTCAAGAAAAGGAAACTGTGAAAACACGTAAAGAAAACAACATAACACTAAGGTCAGTAAAGGATTTAAATTCTAGATGTGAGGGGATTGAGGAGATGCCTTAGTCTTGGGCTGAAATCCTTTTGTAAGGCTATAAAGAAGATATAATTGATACATCAGACTCTTTCCCTGTAATTCATAGAAATGCATTGGGATGTAGCATTCTAACCACAGCCATGAACAGAGGCACCAGTGCTAAAGTGAGCAGATGTTGAAGTAATTTTGATCCAATGAGAAATTTGAACAGAAAGAAATGAGAGAGATGAGAAACCTTGCCCCAGGAACAGAAGAAAAAAACCTCTGTTCCCAGAGGATTAAAAGAACTTTTGTTTTTATGCTAGGACAGCTCATCCTTAAAAATAGCACTCCAGTAAGTTGACATGGTCCAGGAACGCAGCTATGGGAAGGCTGTAAAAGATGGGAGGTATTTCACAATTGCAGGTTTCCGGGCAGCTGCTATTCATGGAAATTAAAAGCCATGAGAGAACTGTTTTCTTGTGGAGAAGTCTCCATAGCATGGCAAGAGAGAGTCCTCTCCCTAAGTAGACTGAAGAAAGACTATTCTAGAAGTGGTAAACTGACTAAAGTCCCAGGTTTTGTCTCTGTGCGTTGTCAGTGGGAAAGAAAAGAAAGTGTGGGGGGGAGGAGGTGTTCTGAAGGTTTATTCTGATTTTTCTTATCATTTTTTCTGTTAATAAAGTTTTCTTTGTACCCTTTAAAGTTTGTGCCTGTTTTACCCTCCTTCTCCTAATTTGTATCTCACAGCAGAAAAATGAGTAAATATATTCGAATGGGTGCACTGGCATTTAGCCAGCACTAGACCCACTACATAATTGGTGTGTTGCCTGGGAAACTCAAATTGGCAAACCAAAACTGCTACATGGAGGCACCCACCCCAGTCCTGTGTGGAACATTTCTGGTGTCGGTAGCACCTAGATGGGGTCATCCTGAGCTTTGGTCTCCATTGGGCTGGTGTGGTGCATGTGGCTTTGGGGTCCTTGGCATGGTTGCATCCCATCAACCCAAGTCTGGAGGGGCTAGCTGCCCAAAATCTGCTGGGGTTATTTTTGTTATCACTCCTGTTTCTCATAATTTCAACTTGAAAGAACACCCATGCTATGGACCCAGCTCCCATTTGTCCCTGTCCCAGTCCCTGAAGTACTGGGGAAGGCCAAGCTTTTGCTCTGTGCTGGGACATGAGTGGTCCATGCCACCAGGCAAGGAGGAAAATCTGAGAAGAGGGGAAAGCCAGTCCTCTAGGTTTTCCTCAACTATTTCCTGTCCCCTTCATTTCCCATGCCACTGGGAGTAAAGGTCGTTTTCCCTTTTGCCCCCCTTGTTCTGCCTTCAGGTGTTCACTGTTCCACATCCCCCTTGCACATGGCCTCTGTCAGGGAGAAGATCCTTACAGCTGTTGTGGAGAGGGATCTTGAGTGGAAACCACCAGTCCTGGAGACTGATGGATTTTGAGAAGCAGAAGGTTCAGATTGGCTTGTAAGCTCCCTCCCTGCCAAAGCATCTGGACCCCAGGAATGAGACTTCAGCCTCTGCCGTCCTTCATGTGGTAGATGGGCATAACAGTAGATCAGGCTTTGTATGCATCTGGACCAGGTTTGCTCAATGCTGTGCCTTGCTGTTCAACAGAGATGTGCTCAACCCAGAAGATTTTACCAAGATGCAGTGTTTGGTTTGCTCTGAATGGACTGTACCTTCAGTTGGGTTCAGGTCACTGAGCCCATGAACCAGCTTCAAAATGGTTTTTTATCATGTGTGAGGTTTGCATGGGTGTTTCAATTTCTAGGCTCTTTCCCTGTCCTTCAGGTGGGAGTCAGCATCAAAGACTGAGGGCATGATGGATGTGCCCACCCTGTCTTGCAATATCAATATGCACTAAGACACCAGGAAGGGCAGATGTTGGGACAATGTCATCTACATTAAAATGCGGCTCATTTATTTTCCGTTCTGCACCAGCAGACTCAAAATATCCAATAACATCATATCTGTGTAGTCCAGCAGTCAAGCTAGCATTGATAGCTTGCATCAGGGGCTCGAGCCTACCCCTGTCCTCCACGCCCACCCAGGCAACACCATCAAAGGCTCTACAGATGAAGGATGAAGCAGACAACGTCATTGCAAAACTGACTTGTCAACTCCTGAGTTTTTGTACTGCTTATCTGCAGGACCAGGGCTGTGCAGGCAGTAGGGACCTGGGGTTAGAAAGATCACTCCAAGTCTAGGAGCCACCAGGTCAATGACCACACTGGGGTTACAGTCATCTGGCTGAGAATCATAGAAATCACAGGATGATTTGGGTTGGAAGGGACATTAAAGACTGTCTAGTTCCAAACACCTTGCCATGGGCAGGGACACCTTTCACTAGACCAGGTTGTTCTTTTCAAAGCCCTATCCAATCTGGCCTTGAACACTCCCAGGGATAGGGCATTCACAACTGGATGTCTTTTATTCTGGAGTGACCAAAAGATAGGGAATATTTGTCTCACTCGTACTTCTCCCACCTCCAAGCTGTTTTGCTGGCAACTAGACATGGGTCTTAACCCCGAAGAGATGAGATGATAGTTTTGTCCTTGATGTATGACACCAAAGTAGTAACAAGCCATGTGGACACACCAGAGGACTCTGTGTTTCAGAGATGTTTTGCAGATGTTTTCACCTTGTTCCATGAGGTACATACCATATCCTGGTGGTTAAAGCCCTAAAATCAAATTGTAGCATTGATGACTGTTCTTTGAATTGAGATCTGGGTTCTTGTTCCTGCTTATTGTTCCATGAGATGTGACCAAATCATTTAACCTTGCTGTTTCTCAGGATTTCCACTTGTGAGATACAGAGGTTACAAATTGTTGCTCCTCCTGAGAGCTGAAAGCAGAAGATGGGAATACTGTACCCCTGAATGAACCTTTTTCACAGCAGCTTTTCAATACACAGTATGGTGCTGACAGCTGGTCTGTAGTTGGACAAAATAAATCTGATCATAACAAATCCAATTTGATTAACCTGGCTTGTTCTAGAAACAAGTCCCTAGGTGAACAGAGACCTCAGCTAACCCCATCCAAGCCCTGAATGCAGACACATCACTGGCCAGAGATCTGGGCAGTGCAGAGATTCCCAACCAATCGGCTATCCAAGCCTGGGAAATTCAAACTCCCTGTAAAAAGAAGCTCTGAACAATGAATCAGGCTGTTTGCTGATGACCCTCGGTGTGTACTGTGTCCTGTGCCTGTCTCCAACTCATGACCACCATGTAATAAAGACCAACCTCAGTTCTCTACTGAATGAGGGAGGGAATTCAGTAACTGCAGATGGGGAGAAGGCAGAGGTGTTTAATGCCTTCTTTGTCTCAATCTTTAATGGAAAGACTGCTTGTCCTCAGGCCAACTGTCCTCCTGGGATGGTAGATGGTGTCAGGGAGCCAAATTGTCACCCTGTTATCCAGGAGGAGGCAGTCAGAGAAGTGCTGAGTCACTTGGATGTTCATAAATCTATGGGACCAGATGGGATCCATCCCATGGTGATGAGGGAGCTGGCAGATGAGCTTGGGAAGCTGCATTCCATCATTTATCAACAGTCCTGGCTCACTGGTGAGGTTCCACATGACTGGAAGCTGGCCAATCTCGGGTTTGGTTTCTCACCCGAGATTTCAGCTGTTAAGAGTCCTTGGCCCTCTAAAAGCCCTGAGCCGTGTCGCGTGAAAAAAGCGGAGTCTTCAAGGCCTTGTTTTCAGGTTTCTCGTGTTGTTTATTATTTGATATCTCAGAATTCTCTCCGCACCCAGCCGAGGTCTGGACAGCGGCTGGGACACGAGGCGACTGCCCCTCGGTGAGGCGGTGCTCTACTCTTATACAGATAACTACGTGTCCATTATTTACTATTTTGTGCCAATGTCTAGTGCCTATACTAGAAAGGTCACTTGTACCTTAACCCAATCCCCTCAAACTACTTTGTGTCATCACTACCTCAGAAGATGGAGGACGAGGAAGAAGGAGAAGAACTTAGGGCAACACCCTAAATCCTCCATCTTGTCCCCCATTTACCTCTATACTAAGAATCCTAAAACTACAAAATTTTTCACCCCATGCGGTGCTAAGCTACTATTTTCACACCCTTGAGGTTTGTAATTCTTCTCTCAGTGTTGGAAGTCTCTCCCATGGACTAAAATCAAACTCAGTGCCTTTCTGGGCTGTGTGCCAAGGTCTCCAACTCCCCTGGACCGGCTTCACACCCCCCTGTCCAGGGTTCAAACTCTCTTCCTCGGGTCCCAGGTCATCCAAAGGGATGCCCTGGACTCCAACAGGCTAATGTGACACCCATTCACAAGAAGGGTAGGAAGGAGGATCCTGAAAATTATAGTCCAGTTAGTCTGACCTCGGTACCCGGTAACGTAATGGAACAGTTTATATTGAGTGTCATCATGCAGCACTTACCGAATGGCCAGGGTATCAGACCTAGCCAGCACGGGTTTAGGAGGGATAGTTCGTGTTTGACCAACCTGATCTTCTTTTATGACTGGGTGACCCACCTGGTGGATATACGAAAGGCTGTGGATGTTGTCTATTTGGACTTCAGCAAGGCCTTTGACACTTTCTCCCACATTAAACTCCTGGAAAAGCTGGCAGCCCACGGCTTGGACAGGAGCACTCTTTGCTGGGTAAAGAACTGGCGGATTGGCTGGGCTCAGTGGTGGTGAATGGTGCTCCATCCAGTTGGTGGCCAGTCACTAGTGGTGTTCCTCAGGGATCTGTGCTGTGGCCAGTTCTGTTTATTATTTTTATTGATGACATGGATGAAGGTATTGAGTCTATCATTAGTAAATTTGCAGATGACACTAAGCTGGGAGCTTGTGTTGATCTGTTGGAATGTAGGAGGGCTCTGCAGAGAGACCTGGAACAGTTAGATAGATGGGCTGAGTCCAATAACATGAAGTTTAACAAATCCAAGTGCCGAGTCTTGCATTTTGGCCACAACAATCCCCTGCAATGCTATAGGCTGGGGACAGTGTGGCTGGACAGTGCCCAGGCAGAATGGGACCTGGGGGTACTGGTCAACGGCTGACTGAACATGAGCCAGCAGTGTGCCCTGGTGTGCCCTGGTGGCCAAGGAGGCTAATGGCATCCTGGCCTGTATCAGAAATAGTGTGGCCAGCAGGACCAGGGAGGTTATTCTTCCCCTGTACTCGGCACTGGTGCTGCCACACCTTGAGTACTGTGTCCAGTTCTTGGCCCCTCAGTTTAGTAAGGATGTTGAGACACTTGAACGCATCCAGAGGAGGGCAACAAGGCTGGTGAGGGGCTTGGAACATAAGCCCTATGAAGAGTGGCTGAACGAGCTGGGGTTGTTTAGCCTGGAGAAAAGGAGACTCAGAGGTCACCTTATCACTCTCTACAACTACCTGAAGGGTAGGTGAAACAAAGCAGTGAGAGAACCTGAGAACCTGGGATAACCCTATGAGGTTGGGGGGATGATGCTGGTGGCCAAAGCTGTGGTTCCCATGAACTGAGAGTGACCAGGGCAGCTCGTGCACCCAAAACAGCACAAGAAAGTGGCTCATGGATGGAGACCAAGCCTTTTCCTTAAAAACACCCCAAGGTTTGAGGTCAAGTAACTGCCCATGGGATGAGCAATGTGGGTCAAGCCATGGTAAATACCCCTTGTAGGCAAGCACAGGTACAGTCCTCTGGGACCAGTGATGCAAGCACAGGAAGACTTTACACCACAGCAACCCACAGCCGTGTGCTCTCATCCCATGCACAGGTGGTCTCACATGGTGAGTTCAAACCATTCCCCAGTAAGATCTTGGGCTGATGTGGGGTTGGGGTTTGCACACTCAAGGGTGACAGCAAGGAGCAGAGGCCACTGGTTGTCCCTCAGAGACCTCATCTGAATATCATGTGGTGCTCTGTTTTCTGGGCTTCCTTCCAGGCTTCTTATGGCAAATGCCCCAAAAAAATCTGATCTCCAGGACACAGGGCACCTATCCCTCTGTCCTAGGGTGACTTTATGATGCTTGTGTCCCCAATCGTCTGTTCTGCTTCTGCTGGATATTGAGTTCTGTGCTTTTAAGACTAGTTCTGAGAGCAAAGGGGGGGAGAAGCGGTGGCAGGCAGTTTGTCTGCAGAAGCTTAACTTTACTGCTCCGCATTCCTCGCTCTTACAGACTGTGTTGTCTGCAGCACAGACAGTGGGAGAGAGCTCTCCTTTGCTATTAGCTAGCTGAAGCAGAGAAGTTCCCCAGACTGTGGCTTTTCTTTTTCTTGGAACTGATCAGCCCTGCTCTGGACCAAAAACCCAGAAAAACACTGGGACCTCACGCCTGTGGCCCACCAGTGCCCAGGACACAGCATTTTCCAGCCCCAGAGGGACTGATAAGAGACTGAGTGAGCCGAGCTACACCCCACGGAAAGGACTCTCTCTCTGAATTTGCCATCTCTTCAGAACAAGAGGTTCCATTATTTAATATTATTCATTTTTTCATGTTTGTGAGTACTTTGCTTGTTAAATAAACATTTTTTTCCACTTTTCTTGAAGGAGGTTTATCTTCCAAACAGGTTGGGGGAGGGGGCCATTTGAATTTGCTTTCTAGAGGGACCCCTTCGGAAGTTTCCTCCCAAATTTGCCCTAAACCAGGACACCCTCTCTGTGGCAAGCCAAAGTTCACTGACAGTCTTGATAGCTTGAGCACACCCACACATGCCACCCTTTGTGGGACAATGCAGGTCACTCAGTGAGGAAGAAAGAAAACAAGGTGCAATAGGGATAATGCTACTCTGCATCTGGGTATAAAACCTTGGAGAAAAAGAAAATAAATAATTCCTTGTGACACATTCGACATAAACCCCAGAGGGTATATAGCTGCTAGTAGATGTTAGCTGGTTTTATATCACAGAGCAGTCAGAATTGATCATGAAACTTTGAATCTTTATGGAGATAAATGGCACGTTTCCTAGTAGTTGTTGAATGGCTATCAAATGTGTCATAGGAGCCAGCCCAGAGGGACTTTTTCTCCACTAGCTCTTATTAAAGAAAATTAGTCTGCCTTGTGCATTCCCTAAATGTGTCAGTGATCTAGGAGGCATCTTTGTTAAAAATGTGGTAAAGTTTCTACAAACTCTTGAGTAATTTAGGTGAAATAACCCCATGTGTCATGGTTTAGGAATGGTATTCCCCAATTTAGTGTTCCCACTGAAACACTCCAAATCATGCATTGTTTGCTCACTCTTCCCTCCTCCTACCCCTCCCCCTCCAGCTGGCTGTAGAGGAGAATTGGAGGCACAAAAGGCTAAGTTCATGAGTTGAGATAAGAACAGTTTACTGGAAGCAGCAATGAAATAAGACAATAAAGAGTAACAGCAAGAATACTAATGACAGAGTGTACAAGAAAAAGAGGCAAACAATTCAAATGTGATTGCTCACCCTGCAGAAACCCTGGATAATACCCAACCCTCCACTGTGGAGGCCTAGGAGCTTATCCCCAAGGTATCTATGCCTCAACCCTGGAAGGATCAAGGCAAATGGGGAAAGATACCTCTCGGGTTTGGTTTTCTCACCCAAGATTCTGGCTGTTAAGAGTCCTTGGCCCTCTAAAA
>JANPWX010018072.1:0-61111 GCA_024734555.1 Trochalopteron elliotii | reverse complement strand
TGGCGTGTCGGAGCTGCCGGGTGGTCTAGCCGAATACCGGGCTGACCAAAGAGACACGCACTCCAACATGAGGGCCCAGATGGAAAATTGGCCAGTGTCCGTCCGTTTGTTATCGATTATAAGACTCCCTTGTGGGGAAGAGACACCATGTCCCATGGGGGGTCAGATTAGTTATCCCAAAAAACCCCCAGGATTTTTAGAAGTGGCCACTGTGGAGCGCCCTACCCAAAAGTCAACATGGCTGGACCATACCCCAGTCTGGATAAATCAGTGGCCACTCAGTAAAGAAAAACTTAAGGCGCTTGAAGAGCTCGTAGAAGAACAATTGGCAAAAGGTCACATAGAGGAAACAACCAGTCCTTGGAATTCCCTGGTCTTTGTAATAAAAAAAAACAGGGAAGAATAAGTGGAGGCTCCTTCATGACCTCCAAGAAATAAACAAGGTAGTACAGGACATGGGCTCACTTCAACCAGGGATACCTTCCCCAATAATGCTCCCCCAAAATTGGCAATTAGTTGTCTTAGATATCAAAGACTGTTTCTTCCAAATTCCACTAGACCCAAAAGATGCTCCATGGTTTGCGTTCTCAGTCCCTACCATCAATTGGGAAGCCCCAATGAAGTGCTGTCATTGGAAGGTTTTACTGCAGCGTCTAAAATGCAGTCCTTCCATCTGCCAGCAGTACGTAGCTTTATTACTGTCCCCAGTACGCGCCAAAAGTGAAGAGGCCATCATCCTCCACTACATGGATGATGTGCTTGTGTGTGCCCCTGATGACATTACACTCCAACACACGCTTGATCTAGTGGTTAAAGTTTTAACCTCTGCTGGATTCCAACTACAGGAAGACAAAGTTCAAAAGATGCCACCTTGGAAATACCTGGGCTTGGAGATCACTGTGTGGACCATTGTCCCTCAAAAATTGGAAATCAAGAGTGATCCCAAAACCCTAGCAGATCTCCATTCCCTGTGTAGGTCCTTGAACTAGGTCAGGCCCTGGCTTGGTCTCACCAACGAAGACTTAGCTCCCCTCAACAATTTATTGAGGGGGGAGAGAGAGCTGCTGTCTTCCAGAGGCAAAAACTGCAATAACAAAAGCACAAAAGGCTTTGACTGAAAGGCAGGCTCACCATTACCAGCCCCAGCTGCCTTTCAAATTCATTGTTCTAGGATGATTGCCACACTTAGACAGTTTGATATTTCAATGGATCGAAGAGCAGAGAGATTCGCTCTTAATAATAGAGTGGGTCTTTCTCTCCTGTCAACGGTCCAAGACTATCACAAGGCCACAAGAGCTGATAGCTCAGCTGATCCAGAAGGCCAGGCTGAGACTGCGTGAGCTGGCTGGTTGTGACTTTGTGTGCATTCACCTCCTGGTCAAGCTTTCTGGGGAGGAAAAGAATGCTCCCGAGAGGCTGACCAAAGAGATGTTCGAGTGTCTGCTCCAGGGGAATGCCAACCTCCAAATATCCCTGGACAGCTACAGTGGGCAAATATCAGTCCACGCCCCATCTCACAAATTGTTTAATGAGGAGTTCCACCTCATTCCTTGTGAGAAAAGGAGTCGTAGGCCACTCAAAGCACTCACAGTGTTCACCGATGCATCTGGAGCATCTCACAAGTTGGTGATGACTTGGAGAAATCCCCAAACCCACCATTGGGAAGCTGATGTGGAGTTTGTGGAGGGATCGCCTCAGGTAGCTGAACTGGCCGCAGTAGTGAGAGCTTTTGAGAGATTCCCAGAGCCAATTAATTTGGTCATGGACTCCGCCTACGTAGCGGGGGTAGTGTCCAGAGCAGAGCAGGCAATTCTCAAGGACATTGAGAACGAGCGTCTCTTCAGGTTGCTCTCAAAACTAATTTATTTAGTTTTGCATTGAGAGCACCCATTTTATGTGATGCACGTAAGGTCGCATACTGATTTTCCAGGCGATATCGCAGAGGGTAATCGCAAGGCAGATTCCCTTGCAGCCCCAGCAGAATTGGCACGCCTTCCAGATGTTTTCCAACAAGCAAAGCTAAGTCACCAGCAGTACCATCAAAATGCACCAGGCCTAATGCATCAATTCCAACTAACACACAGTTAGGCTTGTGCCATTGTGGCCACCTGCCCTGACTGCCAACAACAAGTCATGCCATTGCTAGGTATGGGGGTTAACCCCAGAGGGCTTGGAAGCTGCGAAGAGTGGCAAACAGATATCATGCACATTCCTAGTTTCGGCCATCTGAAATACGTGCATGTAAGCATTGACACCTATTCAAGCCCAGTTTATGCCTCTGCCCACACAAGAGAAACAGCTGCACATGCCAACAAGCATCTTGTGCAAGCCTTTTCAGTACTGGGGATCCCTAAGAAAATCAAAACTGACAATGGCCCAGCATACAAAGGCAAGGAATTCCTAGAGTTTGTCCAGCAGTGGGGAGTGGAGCATATAACAGGCATCCCCCACTCCCCCACAGGCCAAGCTGTGGTCGAGTGTGCCCACCAGATGCTCAAAAAAGTCCTGGTTAGGCAAAACAGTTCCACAGGGTGGATGTCACCACCACAGAAGCTCTGCAAAGCAATGTTTACAACCAATTTTCTGAATTGTTCATTTGAAAATATGAGTCCTCCAGTGGTACATCACTTTAACAGCAGTAATCAGTTTAAGTTGTCACAGCATCCACCAGTTTTAATTAGAGACCCAGAAACCTGGGAAATCAAAGGTCCCTATGAACTCGTGACCAGAGGGCGTGTCTACGCATGCGTGTCCACTCCCTCAGGCCCACGCTGGATACCCCAAAAGTGGGTAAAACCTTTTGTTCCCAAAAACCCAGCACCAGCAGAAGATGATGAGAAGCAAGCAGCTGTTGCTTCAAAAAGAAGACGCTGCTGAAAGAAGACGACAGAACTTTCTTAAGTATTGGGTTAATTCCGGCAGATTTCAGATTGTTAATATGCTTTAAACATGTTTTTGTTTCCTTTTAGAGAAAAAAAACCCCTACCTCCCCTCAGCTTTGCAATGAACCCTGTCAAAATTGTCATCCTGTTCATGCTGACCAGTCTGATAGCTGCGTGGATCATCCCTCAGCCACGCCAAAACATCTGGGTGACCCTGGCACAGACACTTCAGCAAGAATATATATGCCTGTCCACAGCAGCAGCAAAACACCCAATGTCTACCTGCCTGGTAGAGATTCCCCTGCAAGCTGAAGAGTATCCAGACAGGTTTGACACACATGTGCCCAATCCAAATCCAAAATCACACAACACACAACTAAACAAAATCCACCATCGGTGGGCTGTAATGATAAAAAATCCCATAGAAGAGTGGCTACCAAAATTGCCCAGAGCAGCTCAGGAACACCAAGAATTAGAGTTGTTGGGTTCCTCTCCAGCACCATACTGCATTAATTTTGTCTTCACCCCACTGTCTAGCACTAAAACTTTTCACAACATACTACAATATCGAGAAGAGTTCATTGCCAAAAATTGGTGTAATATTCTGAGCCATGTTGCAGCAGACAATCCATACCATTCACACCCCAAAAGCCTCTCTAAAGGTGTGTTCCTAATTTGTGGAGATAGGGCATGGGCAGTCATCCCATCCTGGCTTTTATGAGGACCATGTACCATCAGGCGGTTGTCTCTGTTGACACCCAACCAAACCATGATTGGCGAATGGACTCGAAAAAACAATTTGGCTAACAAAATTCATAAGAGAAGCGTTGACAATGTGGACCCAAATTGTAATTCAGAAGTTTTTAATTGGTCGAAATCAAAAAGAGTCGCTGCGTCTCTCTTCCTTCCCTGGGTCGCAGCAGCCAAAGCTCTAGGTGAATTGGGCCACCTAGAGTGCTGGGTAGTCAAACAGGCAAACTTAACATCCTTTGCCATCAGCTCCCTCCTAGAAGACGAGGAAATTACCAGGCAGGCAACCCTCCAAAACCGTGCTGCCATAGACTTCCTCCTGCTGCTGCATGGACACAAATGCCAGGAATTTGAAGGACTCTGTTGCATGAATTTAACATCGAAAGCACCCAAAGTCCACACCGCCCTCAAAGAACTGAAAAGCATGGTTGGACAGATAAAGCAAGAATCCAAGGACTGGTTCAGCAGGATGTTCAAAGGCTGGGGACTCTTGGGGTGGTGGGCTTCGAGAATTAAGACAATCCTGTTGTTTTTGGTTGTTTTGTTTTTAATTGTATTGGCGTTCGGAATCCTACGCTGCCTAGTTTTAAAAGCCCTCAGTGGTTTAATCCCTACTACCTCGGAAGTCTGCCATGCAGAGCTTGCAGGCCAAGAGCAGGCAAAACTGCCTGCAAATCAGAAGTAGTGGGCAAATACTTATTCTGCATCTGAGTAGGCCCGACGCCTTTCTTTCAACTTTATTATAACACACAAGGGTGAGATGTTGTATTGCACTAATTAGTTAGTTTGTTTTGCACTGGGTGTTTCTTGGTTGCACTTTCCCATGAACCTTTGCATCCCCTTCACCTGATACCCCCTATCTCTCCCCTCCCCCTGGGTCAGCACTCATTGGTCAACAGACCCCCCTCCCCTCTCCCTTTTTCCCTAGGGGTTAAAACTCCCCACGTGGGGAGTCTCTCTCTCTAAGGTGTGGGTTCTGCATTAAAGTTGTGGGACTGCGTCCCGTGAGGTTTAAGAGCTCCTTTTTGTCTTTTATCTTCGTCCTAGCCCAGATTTCCCCCCGTGGTCCATAGCTAGTCAGGGTTTGACCGGAGGGGCGAGGGAATTTAGGGCATGAAGGTAAGGCCAGCCTGTGGGAGCCCTTCTCCCTCCTAGGATGTTGACCCACTGATTCCTAGGAGGCCGTAAAGCAAGGCGTCACAGAGTTGGCTGTGCAGAGAGAGGGGACGGGTGGCTACGGGCAAGGTCCTTCCCAGAAGTGAAAGGCAACTTCTACCTGGCGACTTTTCAGCCTTTTCTGGTTCCCCGTCTCACTGATTCCAAGCACCTGGGATAACCTGCCTCGGAACCGAGAGTACACCGGGGTGTATAAGTACCCCTGTTTGACCCTAAACCCTGCCTTTGGCATTTTGCCTTTTGCGCCTTGTTACTGCCTTGATCCGGTTCGTTCCAATACAGTGGATGCCTTATTGTTTGTTATTTTGTGTTATTAAATTTACTTTTCGGACAACAGGGTTGAAGCTGCCTCTCTCCATTAAGTCGCCATGGGGCTGAGTCCCAAGGAAACTCAAAGGGGTCTGATTGTCTGGGCTCAGACTCCAGGGAGTTTCAGTTTGGTGTTCTGGAATTTTCTTAAATACTTTCTCTGTAAAATTTGGTCTTAGAAAAATCTGTGGAATGTTAAGATGATAAAGTTTTTTCCAGAACCACTCAACACACAATGATAGAGGTTGAAAAATCAGAACTGAGTAATAAAATGTTTTGAATTTATTGCTCATGAAAACATATTTGAAGAACTAATTCATGCTGGTCTTATGTATGAGCGTCTGAAACTCAGTTTATTCAGTTTTCAGCTATTTATGTTTCTGTGTAAAATGAGAATAAAATAAAGCACTTTGTTGCACTCTGATCTTCCCAAAGATATTTGTGCAATGGCTTTTTTGTTTCTGTTGTCTTTTTAAAAGAAATTTTCAAAGTTGTGTGTGTAGATAAATGAAACACTCAGTTATACAGGATATCTAAAAGTTGATTCTATGCTTATGCAGAAATCACTTTTTGGGATTAAGTAGCCAGTGCCAATAAAGGAACACAGTGTGAAACAGTACAATTCTGTATTTAAGTTATAAGATTTGGTGTATTAAATTTAAATTTTCATTCATAACATAGATTTTCAAATCACCAAAAAACGTATCACGATATCCAGGGGACTCACACAACTGTGAGATCTTCCAGACCTAGACTAGAATTTGAGATATTGAATATGACTAAAAAATTCTGGATTTCAGAGGAAGCTATAGGTACCATTTGATTAAATTTTGGGGGAAAAAATGAGAAACAGATTATAAATGAGCTGTTCTAAATGTTTCTCTTCAGAGCATTGATTGAAAATCTGGGCCAAGCCAAAAATCTTTCAGAGTCCAGTTACATTTTATGTTGTCTTTGGCAGAAAAAATTAGTTTGAGAAGTTTTCACTTCCTTATATCTTTGCCTACTTCAGTGTCTGCTTCCTGACCTATCATTATTTTATTAAACTTTTTTTTCCCAACTAAGACTCCATACAGGTGCAGGATATTACATGTATCTATCTCATGCTCTGGAGACACTCATAAAAATAGCTGAGAACTGTGAGAGAAAGGTAGAAGAATGATCCAATAACCAATTGTAAACCAATTGTAAATTCCTATATTTGCAACAAATAAAATAAAATTCAAAGACCAATTTGATTTGATTTGCATTTTTGTCCTAATATTGATAGATTGAGGAATATGGAGGTTGGTTTGGTTTGTTTGGTAGTAATTTCCAATTTCTAAGCTTGCAGAGCAGTAAAGTCTCATCCCTTCTGTTTCTCCAGGCATTAAATCTCCTGTCTGCCATCATCAAGGCCATAATCCAGGGGAATCTCAGCAAACTCCATTGCAAGGATCTGAGCTCACAGAGCAGCCCAAGGGATCAGGATTTTATGAGTAAATATTCCCATGAAATGTATGGGTAGATTTTATGGGTAAATATTGCCATGAAAGCTGATTTTGGTGGATCTCTGTGAATGATCTCTCTGTGGCTGAGTTCCTGTGGTCTGTGCTACTCCAGATTTACCAGGGGTAGCAGTGAGTGATATATAGATATAGATATCAGCGTTTACTCCTGATTGCAGCAGTGTTGACAGACTGGGAGGCAGCAGGTCAGAGCTGTTAGGCAGTGATGGCAGCACAAATAGGGAAATTCTCTGTCCTAATGACAGGAAATGTTGGAATCAAGGCCAATTCAAGGTGGAATTACAGACTCCAAGGGTTGGTGGTGCCCTTTTTAAGAGGAGTGGAAAGTGTGTAGTAGGTGTAAAGAGCAGTTTATTTTAGCAACAGAGAAGGTGAGAAAATTCATTTAGCGGATTCCAAAAATAATATTGTGCTGTCATACAGGTAGAAATGATAAACACTTCATACTTACTACTTACAGACTTTTTAATTTATAAAAACGTCTGTATGCAGTGGCCCAGGCACACTTCTAATCCTCTTCTTTAGCACATATAAAAATATAAGTTGACCCAGTGTCACCATCTCCCAGTCTGTTGGAAATAGGAGAAGAGATCAGCACTTCAGGCTTGGGGACTGCAGCATTTCTGCTCCATGGGTTTTCCTGGTAAAAAATCCATATATATATATAATGAATATAAAAATCCATGTATATATATATATATATATATATATAAAATGCCACTTTCTGGTACACTGCACTGCCCTGATGCATTGCCTCCCTTCCTGTAAAACTTCAGGTGAACCATCAGCAATTTTAAGAATGCCCTCGTCTTATTTTTTTTTCATACAATTGGAATTACTGAACACTGAAGAGAATTCCAGAAAAATAGTCATGGGAGAGTGTAAACTCTTCATTTTTTATTCTCAACATAAGTCATGGGCAAAAAAACAACAATAGCCATAGCTCAAGTGGGGTGTCATAAATATTCTGGCAAAACGGTTGGGAAGGACACACACTCCAGTTTAGGGAGATTTTAATGAAAAATAATGTACCAAGAGCAATTCCTCTTCTGCAATGAAGGAACTTTCAATTTCCATTGATCTCAGCTCTGGATGTATCACACAAAAATCTTGTAAGTAATGAGATTTAAAGCATTAAGCTTAAGTTTACATTTTCTCTCTTAAATTTAGCTGTAACTTGTCACCCTATTTATACACTTCACAAAGCACTGGGGAGCTTTGTATGGGACTATTCCCAGCAGGAGATCACATAAAACTCCATCTTCCAAACACTTTGTCTTAATCAAATCACAAAAAAAAAAAAAAAAAAAAAAAAAAAGCAGTGTTTAAAAATAATTTTGGCCGTATTTTCTTCTCAAGCCTCCTTCAGTTCCTTTTAGTTGTGGCTAAATTCACCCAAGCTATGGTAGTTTTTTCTCATTTTGTCATCATCTGGGGTGATTCTCTTGTACCTGTCAGCTTTCTTTCAAGACCTAGTTTCTACAAGATATATTAAAATGTGTAATTGAATACACAATCTTTTCCCAAGGTGCTGTGTGATGGCCCTAAAAAATATAGAGCAGAGAGTAAAAGTTTTTTGTCTCACTAGTAAATATTTCAAAGATTTCTATTTTGTTGATTATATTTAGTTTTTAATGGTTTATTGAAAGGGGTGATAGTGAAATAGTTCTCGTCAATCAAGAGTTAGAAGGTGTGGAGTGACTAATTAGAGAAAAATAACAGCTGGAAGCAAATCCCTTCCCACTGCTGGAAGTATGGGGAAATACTGAGTATTCTGGAAAAAGACTAAAATACACTCTATATGAAAGAAACCTGGACAAACTGGAAAATGAGCTTTTTTCAGTGAAGATGGAGGAATTCAATGAAGAATTAACAACCTCAGACCAAATAAGACCAAATTTAGCATTTTATTTTGGAAATCCATTAACCTCAAAGATGTTAATGTACTGAAATCTACACATAAGAACAAAGTTCTAAGCTGTTAGAAACACTGAACTCTGTCAGCAAGTTCTGTTAGTGTTGCAGTAAAATATGAATTTGCCTAAAACACTTTGTCTTGGGTTATGTAACCAAAAAATCTGTATTCTATTTCATCTGTTGAAAGCAGTTGGGGACATGTTTTCTTTATCTCTTGTAATTCCAGGGGGGAGGAGGGTGGCTGCCTTCTGATAATGGGCCAGCTGTTAAAACCGGATGGGGCATTGTTCCTTATCTCTCTTCCATGAGCCGTCCACCCTCCAGGGGGATATCTTCTAGTAATGGGCCATTAAGGCTCACCAATGACATGACACATTACATCATCCCATTGTGAGATGCTCCACCCAGTGGGGGGGAGCCAAACTGTTCCTCCCTAGATAAAAACTGAGACACAGGAAAACCAGGCACAAACCAGGCACTCTGGTTTTCCACTGGATTCCTGAAGGAAGACTGGACCCATCTCACCATTACTGGACCCTTTTCTACAGGACCATCTCTACTCCAACAGAACCACATCTGCCACTCCAGGAGGGCTTACTTTGGACTGCCTCCAACACCCTGACCAACAGGGTGTCAGGTTGTATTTCTGACTCTGTCAGGGTTTCTAGGATTTTTGTTTGTTTTGTTTTCTTGTTTTTTGTACTACTACATTTGTATTCTTAATATTCCTAGTAAAGAACTGTTATTCATATTCCCAAATCTTTGCCTGAAAAGCCTTTAATTGGAAAATGATAATAATTTAGAAGTGGGAGGAGTTTACATTCTCCATTCCAAGGGAAACTCCAGATTTCCCTGGCAGATACTTCCCAAACCAAGACACACTTCCAGACGGTCACCCTTGTGACAGGGAAACCAAAGAATGAAATTCAATGTTTTCAAACATATTCCTGCTGATTCCATCTCTAACTCTTTCTTAACCCATTGGTGGCACTCATTTTAATCCTCCAAACCTAACTAGGAGCCTCTGAGAGTATTGCAGAAATAGAGTATTACAGAACACGTTAGTTGCCATTTTTTGTACATCAAGAATTCTGCCAACTCTAGAGAAAAATAATGCAAAATAAGGATTAAAAAATTAACAAGGATTTAAATGAGCACGATTTCAGAATTCCATTTTGAACCAGAAACTGATCACATGTAGCCTTCTGATACTGGATAAATATTGGATTTTTTAATATACAAAATGCCCTGTCTTTTGTGTGCTGAAAGGACATTTCCACTACAGTAGTTGGGGAATGTTTCTGAAATACCTTTAGAGACTCATCAAAATATGTTTTATCTCTACTAAAGCAATTTTCAGACTTACTGAATCAGGTATTTGTATCACTCATAGATTGTTCCTATCATATTATTTTCATCAAGAACCTTGACAGAGTTCTTACAGACCTTTTAGAGGAGTCATTCAAAAGCAAAATTTCTATGAGATGTGATGATTACAGCAATGCTAACATCTTCATCAGTCTTTATTGTAACTTCTCATTGAGTTGGTTGAGTTGCTCAATATTGAAATCAGGGTCACTTTCAAAAATAAAATATATTTTTACAGAGCTGTGCCATCTAGCAAAGCACTATTGATAGCTGTGAACAAAGGGTTTGCACTGCTGCAATATAGCAGGTGATTGGTTTGCTACACCTGGTTAAGGCAACAGAATATCCTCAAGAACCCAGAGGCTCCCCAGAGCTCAGAACTGCATTTCTGCATTGTTGGTGCAGATTTCAGAGGCAACAGGAGAAACTACCCCCTTTGTTCATACAGACTAGGAATTTCAATTCTCATTAAAGTGAAACCAAGGAAAACTCTGATTTGCTTCTGTGAGTTTAGGACCTGAGGTTTTATGTGTGTGCTCTTCCTCCACTCCTGCCCATGGAATAGTGTGTGCTGAAGTCCAGAGATTTAATTTCTGTCATGTCAGATGCCAACCTTAGCTGGCTCTCTGAAATGCACAGAGCCAGGATCTGCCTCTAATAGCATCCAGGAGTTGGGGAATTAATCTAAGCTGATGAAGTGTGTCTCCTCAGTGCATAAATCAGCTGGAATAATGGCAGTGATATGGAAGGAGGGTGTGGAGAAAAAGAAGTTTGAAATGAGCCTCAGCTGAGGAACCCGCTAATGGATTGGGCCTTAATGTTAAGTAACTGTGAGAGTCAGTTCTGGCTGTTTGATTTCCTCAAGCTTCTGTAATATGTATTTTTTATTTTAAAATAGTGACCATATACTGAAGTATAAGGTTATTTTCAACCTTGCTTTCCTTGTTTGTAACATCCATATTTATATATATCTTTCTAATATTTCAGTGTTTTGAATCATACCCATCCTGACTTGCAACTTTGGTATAGTTTGACCTGATCTTAGAAGAACTGGAAGAATTCAAAGTATGAATAGGAAAACAAAGGTTAAACTCTTTGGCAATCAAAGAAATTAAGTACAAATTATGTAGCACATCATTCTCAGTAATTTACACAAATCTGGCTAATTCAGAACCATAATACTCTTCCTATAGGAAGTTTAGAAAATTTAGTCCACTTGTATTATTACTGCAAGGAGTTTTCATAAAAATCAGGGATTGCAGAAACCACCAGTCAGTTTCTTATTATGTTTTGATGCTTTAAATAGTTAATGCTTTCCAGCAAATTTACTGTACTATCAAGGCTGGATAATTTGGATAATTTTCTAATTCAGGTAATCATTAGGTGTTTATTAGTAAAAAGTCATTATTGCTAAGCATTACTTTAAGAATGAATGACCACATAGGATATGTGGTAATTTAGTAAGTGTAAAATTTGAGACTGCTTTATTCCCCACAGACAAAAATTGGTATTTTCTCTGGCTCACAACTAGTTTAATGGATACAGAGAGAAGACAGTGTGCAATAAACTATGAAGCAAGAAATTAACTGCAAATAAACAATAAAATTTTTCCTCAGTTATTAGAGTTTCAAGCTTTCAAATGGCATGCTGAATTTATATTATAATAACAGTTAAGGGTGCAAGGTTCTTCAAAACTCACCCTAAATCTGGGGTGTTAAACACATGTACTCATGATTTTCATAAGATTTAAATAGGAGATATTTGGTTTTTGTGTAGTGAATGACAAAACACAGTTAAGAGCTGTGGTCCTGGGTTCTCTGTCAGCTTCAACAGATAAAAACTTCTTATGTTCTGAGGATCTGCAAGCACTAAACAACTGAAAACAAGAGTTTATTGGGATCTAGCAATTAAAAAATAAGGTTACGGTTTGAAAGCAATGTGAATTTATCAAGATGAAATATTTTGCCAGGGCAGTCAATAAAGGGAAGGTGTGGTGGGCTCACCTTGGGCAGCTTCCAGTCTTCCTCCCCAACAGGATGGGGAGAAAAGGAAAAATCAGAATCTCATGGGATGAGACAAAGGCAGGGAGAATATTTACAAATTGCCATCACAGGAAGAATAGGCTCCATGGGCTGCAGGCAAATAACTGCTCCTCTGCACTCTCTCCATGGACTCCAGGTGAATCTCTGCTCCAAAAAAAAGGAAACAAGTTTAAAATTATTCTACTATAAGATCTCCTGGACCAGCATCTGTCATGCTGAAATGACTTGGAGAAGTTCAGTCTGTAAAGAGGCATAAAGTGCAAAATGGTTACAAAACGACCAAAACTTTTCCATACTTAATAAAATCATTGTTTATTTTCCATCCCAATTCAGATGTTCCACATCTGAAATAGTCATGCCACTGGCAGATTTTCCTTTAGAACATTAACAAAAGCTAAGCTGACAATCAGAAACAATAACTGACAGTGAGTGTAAGAGGAAGAAGTGGGCAAATATGACACCATAATATCTGTTTGAAATGGGAGATGAAAGGAGAAGTGTTTGATCCACTGGAACTTCCCCCCACCTCTGCAGCTTTTGCAGTAGAGATTTCCCCAACTATAAAAAGAAGCAAAAGAAGTTGTAGGTTATCACGCTTCATCACTTCTACTTTAATCTCCATATAAAGGTGATTAATTTCAAACTGTTTCAACTATAAAGTGTTCACCATGCAGAGGAGTAGAAAATCAAGACCATCTTGAGAAGCAGTTTCTTACATATTGCAGAACTTTACTCTCTTTTTTCTTTTCCTTTCCCCCATAGATTTGCAGCAAAATCAGCCAAATGACATTAGCTATGCTTTAAATTTCATTTTCCACACTTCTTTCATTCTGTATCTCGCTATCTCGCTCCTTTTTTCATGGCACCTCCTAATTTCCTCAGATTTCAAGTGTAATGGATCTCAAACTGTGCATAAAGGAAAAGAGAAAAAAGAGGAAACTATCAGGAACCTATGAATTTGTGCTTGGCAGGTTCAGAAAGTTTTCTGGGGGTTGATGATATCCAGCCATTTGTACAGTTATTACTGATTTTGGTACCCTACACAATCTTTCTGGTTGTCCATCAATAGTTGCTGACCAGCAGCAGAAGTGGAAAATCACAAACCCTACAAATTGATAACAAATACAGATTCTGCTTTCTCAAAAGTATTTGTAAAATTTTTGCCGCCGCCAGGGTTGAAAGTGCTTTCACTCCACAGAGCTGGAGTCAAATGATACCATTTGTATTTCTTTTTAATTTTAGCCCAAACTGTCGGCATAACTCTAATGGACCTTGTTTAATGTCTCTAAGCTGAGATGGGCTTATTTTTGATTAATTGCTAAGAATGACCTCAAAACTTTAGTCTGTTCTAAGGGATGATAGTGGCTACCAGGGAAAGATGATGTTTAGCATCTCTATGGCACACAAAAGTACTGCTTATTTTTAAAAAAGGAATTGGAAAATTTTCTGGACACAAAGGCTTTCCTTTCCCTGGACAACTTTCTCCAAGATGTTATATTTAAAAGTTAGAAATTGCATTCTTTCATATCTATATCCATTTATTTTAACCTGAACTGTCTTTTTATCTTCATCTTAAAATAGAAAGACCCAATCTCCAAAAAATTTGGCTTCTCAGTTTCACTAGAATGTTTTTCCACAATGATAGATGAAAGAAGCACAGCTTGTAGTCTGGGTAATCAAATATTGTATTTTTCTACCCTGTGAGTTCTGTATACATGCTTGAAGTTTTTAATCAGTGAACAGTACCCAAAATCTTCTTACAATAACACCAGTTTAAATGTAGTCTCAATTTAATGCCAGATCTTTTGTAGATTAATGTGGGGTTATTAGTATTTTGCACAACTAGATATTAAATACTAATGAAAAAAGCATGAAATTATTTTAGGTGTTAGAAAATTTTGGTGGTGGTATTTATGGAGGATTCTGTCACAGTCTGGTCTGGTGGTAAAGGTGCCGTGACCTTCCTCGTTATAAGCATCTTTAAAAAGACACCTAGATCGATGGAGACACAGGCTCTCTCAGGTGGAGAGTGATTCAGCTCTTTGTGCACCCTTAGGTGCAAAGTGATCAGCTTTTAGGTGCAATATCAAGTGCTGTGATTTGCTCTTTGTGAGACTGCCTGAGCAGCAGAGCTGTGTTTGCCACCCCGGGTGATGCAGGAGTAAAAGCAGCAAGATGGGGTCTTTCTGATCTCCAGGAAAGCTTCTTTATTCCACAGGTCCAGAGCAGAAAAGAGACGGAGAGTCCAAGGCAAATAGGATTATATAGGGTAGGTAGCTAGGGGTGGGGTTTCACAACTTGGCCAATGGGGAGACAAATTGGGAAAGGGACCAATCAGGGGAAGGATCCAAAACAGACCAATCTGCTGGGGTAAAAAAGAACCAATGGGGTATAATTGATTAACACATTTCTTCACCATAACATAGAGAGCTGTTTGTCAGGGTTTCTCCTTTAGGGGGCTGTGTTTATATTCTGTCTGGCCTAACTGCTCTTTTTTCCAAGGGGACATGTTTATATTATTGTCTGGCTTCTCTCCAGGGGAGTGTGTTTGTATTAACACTGTCTGGCTTAACAGCCTCCACAACTCCCCTTGAGCCACAAGGAAAATTCCCAAAGAAGAGTCCCTGCAAACTGAGACAACCTAGGGGCTGCACACTCTCCAAGGGAGTGAATCATCTTCTGTGGATGGTCCAGGGACCACCACAGGATTCCACTTTCATAAGGAATCAAAATAGAAGAAACCCTGTTTTTAATGTGAATAATCTGGTCTGATGTGTAGTTTATAAGGAATTGTGATGCCATTTGTGCACAGTAAGTTCCATTTAAAATGAGTTACACCAAGCATTATCTGTGAGACATCAAATTTTCTTTATAAGATTTAGGGAGAATAAAGGGTGTTTTTATCTCTGGGGGTGACCTGAATGAAGAGGTTTTACACATTGTATTTTCTGCTCCCTTTGTTTCCAAAGATCTGTGGGGTTACTTTTGTAAATTTAGGGAGCATAACATAATTTTGCAATCTTTTTTTGGACCAGAAGAACATCATAAAAATGATCTCACTTTGCTTCATTACAACACCTGCTTGCAATAAGATGGGATCTTATCTATTTCTGTAATAAAATGCCATGGAAGAGCTGAGCTCTTAATTATCCTGCTAAATAATGGGACACATTTAAAGCCTTTCCACTCCATCTCCCAGTGCTCATTAGTGTCATTTATGAGTTGTCTGCCAGTTTTTGCTTTTTTACCAAAAAATAGAGTTAAATGCATATTCTGATATAAAATTAATGCATAATTAATAGTCCCTCCTGTTTCAGAAATTAATAACAGAAGAAATACCAAGTGTTTCACTGAAAGCTGATCCACTGAGAAGTAACCAAGGTATCAATATTTCAGTGTTTCTTATTGTTGGAGAAAAAAAGAAGTATCTTGACACAGCAGTTTTAATAGATTAAACAATAACAATTAGAGAATGGTTCCATAAAGCTTCTTGTTCACCTGACAGGTTGAACAAATGAGGTATTTTTCAGTTATAACAGATTTGCATGTGCTCTGTCCAAGAGCTAATATGGACTGAATTCTGTATTGTGGAAATGTAGGATAGGGGAATATTGTAATTATTATTCTGAATTCTTAAACCTGTAGTGGTTTAATGTTTTCAACAAGGGGAGTTGAAACTACAAAATATTTTCCTACTAAATGTTTTTTATATTGCAATAACTTATGAAACATCTAAAAAGTCCTTTTGGAAGTGTTTTCAGTACTAAATATGAGTTGGGAGTGAGTGGTTAAAACTTTATGGATAGAATGTTGATATCAATAAAAAGTTTATAAATTGACATTAAAGAATAGATAATTAGAAGATCCTGAAGTAAAAATATAAATTTAGTTAGCACACTTGAACTGTCTTATGGTAGGGGGAAATGATTAAATGGAATTCTGTTAAAGAAAATATTTAATTCCCTTTAGTATCTGCTTTCAGCATTAAGATTTGCTTAATAAAAACTGCCTTCAGTGGGTTATTTAACCAAGTGTTGTAATTGCCTGGCTGTGTGCATTTCATTAGAGCAGGAAGATATTTGAGGTATTTATTCCTTCAGAAAGCAGGAAGTGTGGAATTGCCCTAGAAATGGCTTTGACTTGCTCCCAGGTACGGGAGTTGCTGTCGTGTACAGAGGGGAAAGGAACAGGAGCTTTGTCTGATCAGGAGCCAGTGTTTGCTCAGAGAACACTAAAATTATTCATCTACCACTTCAGTGAAGGGCAGAAGCTGTTCCCAGAGCAGGTGGAACCGCTGGATCCCAGCACAAATCTGGGACACAAACCGTGGAAGCTGATGAGAACCCATCCATGAAAAAACCCCACAAGCCCAGGTGCACCTGAGTTCGTGTTGGCTGTGAAGGGGCTAAAGAAAGTTCAAAATAATTGTTAAAAAAAAGATGAAATGTTTCGTCACTACTTAATCCCAGCACAGGTGACCTCGCTGGAGCTCTGCAAAATAGTGATAAAACCAACACTGTGAACACACATCTGAAAGCAGATTCCATTCTGTTGGGGCCCTGTGGCATTTCAGCTCTGCTTAGGATAAAAATGTTGAGGAGTACAGGCTTTGGATCCCATAATCTTTGCTGTGGAGGAGAGGAGGAAGAAAGTTAAAGAGAATCCCCTGGTTTATCTAAATCAAGAGCATGGCAATCCTGGGATTAATTAATTAATTAACAATGGCAGTGTTATAAACGAAACAGCTAATTTAATGATCAAAGAGAATTTATTAAATTATCAAAGTATAAGTTTGGAAAAAGCCACAAGCAAAACAGTGCCGAGCCTGGCAATCGGCACTGGGTGAACCCAATTTGTACTCTATTGCTCCAAATCCCTGTGGTTCACCAGTCCTGCTTTTGCAGGGTCCTGTTTTATACTTTTTTTTGGCTGAGCGGGGGGTCTTCTCACTCCTTTCGTTGATCTTATCCTTTATAGCATATTCATGTATTTCTCTTTTCTTGCTGCCAGTCTAAAGAAAAGTTTCCCGGAATTGAGTGAATAATTCATCTCCTTACTGAAATTCAGTTCTGGAATAAACATCTTTGGCAATGAATATTATCTTATCATTGATGCATATCGAATGCATATCACTGAAACCTTGCCAGACGAATAAAATCCTTTGGAATAAACATCTCTGGAGACAGCTTATCCTTACTTGGTATCTGAATCTCTCTTCCCTTACCACCTGATGCAAATCACTTTTTCCCTGTCACTGGCTTTGGTTACAAGAATGCGGTAGTTTCTAATTTTTTTGCACAAATTAATTTGCAACATATATTACAGCAGTGATAGGAAAGGAGAGTGGGGAAAAAATAACTATGTCCTTCTGGATTAGCATGAATGGGAATCTTTAGCTAATCAGTGATTTTATTAGCATAATCACAGAATTAATAGAATTAAATAGAATTAAATTTGGAAAAGACCTCTAAGACCGTTGAGTCCAGCTGTTAACCCAGCACCTCCGTGGCTGACCTGGCTGGCAGGTCCTGACTTCTGCATCCCCTTTTTGTCCCACATCAGTGAGGGACAGGCCCTGCCAGGGCAGCAGCCCCCTGTGCCCCCCTTCCCCCAGCACATTTATTGAGCAATAATGCCCTCACCATGGGGAATGGGACTGACAGGACATCAAATCAGATGATGCCATTCCTCAAGAGAAGGATGTTTAAGGAGTGTCGAATTTTAGGCTGTTCACTTTCTTGTGGTTCAAACACAAAGAAAAAGGAGCAGCCTTTGAACCAACAGCACTGCTGCAAAATTCAATTTCCTTTAAGTGCTCTAGGGGTTCTGTTACAAAACACAATTTCTATGATTTTAGTCTGTGTAAGCCATAGATTTGTATTTTACAGAAGCCAGAGGACTTTGTATAAACATGTTGGGTTGGTTTTTTCTTTCAACCAAAACAATGGACAGAAAAGGAGTTAAAAAAGCAAGAGAGGAAACCTCACAAAAGAGAGAATGGAGAGAAATAAGGAAGAGCAATAAATGATGGAATTGCCTGAGGGTGATTGGCCTTTAAGAATTAATGACTTTTTCTTCATCTCTGCTGATTCAGCCTTCTTCCAAAGGTGAGAAAAAATAATCCTTCACGACATGCTAAATCAGTGCTTGTGGTAGGAAAATGGGAACCTTATTTCTTTGCTTTCTTCTCTCTCTTTTTTTTTTTTTTTTTTTTTTTTAACAGGAGGTTTGAATTTTGCAGACAGAAGACAAAGTGGTGTCCAAAAGAGTACAAAGCAAAAATGCAGAGTTGGAAGGCACAATCCCAGGATGAAATTTGACAAGTAGAGCCACAGATCTCAGAAGCAGAGCTGTGTGACCTGCTCATCATCTTCCTTTGCCTGCCTCTCCCCACAAGGATGTGACACAGGCCTTGAAGAATCTCTGCACAGCCAAAATTGAAAGGAAAAGAGATGGGACCTTTCAAACCAAGCAACTTTTTCAACATCCTCGATAGGTCTTAATGCACAAGGTTTCCTGTGAGAATGAAGTGACTTTGGATCTATTTTTGACTTTTTGTTACTTTATACTGGGGTATTCAGAAGGGGCCAAAGACAATTTAACTGCACAGGGCCTGATGCAGTCTTGCATGTGGCCAGCATGTAATAAGCTCCGTGAAGATGTATCAAGCCTGAGGGTTGACCTGCAACCTCCCAGAGTGGCTTAATAATATATGTGAGATGGCTCTTCAAGTGTGTTTTGTAAAGCAAAGGTTTTAATACAAAAGAAAATAGCAAGCAATAAAGAAACAAAAACAAAAGCCGAGCACAGGTGTTAGAGAGGCCCCTGAGACCTTGCTAAGACACCTTAAAAAGTCCTGAGCACCTCTGTGCTCGTTCTTAAATACACAACAATCAAGGAGGGTTCTATTGGCAGAGTGCCAATAGAAACAGCTATAGGTTTTGAGAAACATTTCTAAAGCTCAACCAGTGCCCCTGTGCTGGCACTGAGCCAATACTGATGAGAAGGGCATGGAAGATTCTAGTTTGGTTTCCTTATATGCCCAGAGGTAAACCGAAAGTTTTTTCCTTAAATAGAATCATTTGCTTAGGTGTAAAAATGCCCCGCTACAAGGGCCAAATGTGAAGTGAGAAAGAAGAAATAAAAATGGAAGTTCTCAATTTTCTGGGAAATACAAGCAACTGTATCATCCTTAGGGCTGGACTAGAATGAACTCAGTGGATTTCCACTGATGTAGTTTATGGGCTATTTCTGACATTTTTATATGGCTCCCATTGAATTTTTGCGCCTTCATTTTTGGTTTGCAGTTTATATCTACGTCGATAAACCTGCCTGCCAGGCCAGGTTCAGCCAACTGAAACTCACTGCCTGCTCTGTGGGGACCTGCACCAACAAGAAGCCTCAAAAAACCCCATGTGAACAATTTGGTAAATTAGCACAGGCCAGAGGTTGATCATAAAAAGCAGTTTGAATATGATCATGCATAGGGGAGTGGTGAGGAGAAAGACTTTTATGAACAGGCCATGTCACTTGACCTCAAGGCTGGCCAGCTTTTCCTGGCACTGGATAATTTACAGGAACAGACATCACAGAGGGGATCTTCTCCTGAAGACACTGAAAGCTTATTAATTATACTCAGCATAACTAATATTGAACAACAAAGTGAGCAATGATGTTATTCTAAAACAGGGGAGATGATTTCACATCTCTTTAGTTCAAAGAAATATCTATATTTTTTTTTAATGTGGGAGTTGAGATAGTGATGTAGATTAAGCAATAAATTCCTGATCTTGGTCTCCTGAATTAATGCTGGGAATGTCAGTGATGCAACCTGGTGTAAAGCTGACAAATGTTAGATTAGAATCAGGCTATGAATTCTTATAATTATCACTTGTCTACTTACTGAAAGTAAGATAACTGCAACTAATAGAGGTATGAAAGAAAAGAAAGATAAGTGTGTACAAACATCACAGCAGAGATTAAAAGTCTATTTATATGCTGTTATTTCTAGGGTAGAATTTCTATACAAAACATAAATATAAAACTTTTTATTGTAACCATTAGATCTGCCCTGATTATGAATCTAAAAAGATACAGTAAATAAAGGCAATCAGAAAACAAAATGCCATAGCCTTGGAGACTCAAATTGATAGAGCAAGAGTGCAGAAGCATTTGTGTGTTATTAGAATCTAGCCCTCAGCCTTGTGCTCTCAGATTGGTAATTTAGTGAAGCACTAACATTTGAAAGAGGATATGATGTGGAATTGCTTAAGAAATTGATTTAGATGCTTTAATACCTCCAGTGATCTTGTAACAGGTATGCCTAGTGAAACAAATTGTTTATGTGAATTCAGAAATACAGTTTTGAGGTGTTTTTTTTTCTTTGATGCCAAGTGATTATTTTAATGAGACAAACTCACAAACACAACAAAATCTTTTCATCTTAAAGCAATAAAAACAGAGATTCTGAAAACACTTAAGGTGTGATTTTTCTCTCATGCAAATGAGAAGCACATATCTGAAATCAGCCCTGGATGCATTAAATAATCCTTGCAATATTTATATATGTATTAATAAAACAGAGTCTAATATTGATATGTGAGGAAGTAACACCATCTATGCCAATGAAATAAATTGTACTAAAACTAGAGTAAAATGAATAAAAAATGAGCCCCCAACTTGCTAATTATGTAATACTTGAAAGCTATAAATAAATCTAGACCCATGGAAACATCAATTAGATGGCACTACATAGTGCACAAAGGCTAAAATGTGAGAATTATCTGTACCTGATGCTTCAGCTTCAGAGTTTAGGATCTGCTCCAGCATTGGAACTATGTTGCTTTCTGAAAGAACGAAGAATTGTTCAATTTGACAAATAAGTAGGCCAAGAAGGAACTACAGCACTATAATCTGAAAGGCATCAGTGAAAACAGAACTGCATAAATATAAAAAATGTAGATTGGGATTAGAAGAAAAACCCTGGTTAAAAATAGTGATATAAGAACAGTATTGACTGTATTGTACCTGCAGACTATGTCAGAAATAAGCAAACTAAATATTACAATCACTGGCTTGGAAGCTTCTAGATAATTTTTCTTCCACCTGTTCCTCTGGAATTTATCCCCCTCTTTAAACATTCTTATTCTACTCTAAGTCTCTTAAACTGGAAAATCATTAAGAAGCTTTCTTAGTTTTAAAACAAAAACATAGTGCATTGAAGTGTGATGTCTTAGGTAAATAAGTTTCAAATTGCCACAGTGTGGAGTGATTTTCATTGCTGCTCCAACAGCCCAAGTGACAGGGCAGGACTAAAAGAAATGAGTTTTTGACACCAGTTGGTTTTAGCCAGAAAATTCAGCTACAAGAAAAGTAATACCTGCATTGTGATACAGATCTGTCAGCTATCCCAGGATGTACAAAAACTGCTGCCATTTTCCAGTTTGATCATTCAATTTCTCACCAAATGTACCATTTTCCATATTATTTTTGATACTCTGCACTGTGCACCTGACTTAAGCAGCAGGAATGAGGCTTTGGGGGCTGAGTTCAGTAAGTGAGGACTTTGCCTCACTCATCTCAGGCATGTAAATAGTCCAAAGATTAGCCTGGAATGATTTATTCAAGTATCATATTAGAGTCAACTATTTATTTTCTGCTGGTCCTGTATTATTTGATTTCCAGCCAAGTGTAAGTGGCCAACTGTAACACATTTTCAGAATGAGGCACTTAATGAACATGTTTAGTGTTAATATAGTTATTTATGTGTTGTCTCTCACTGTTTTATTGTAGATGATAAGAAAATAGCACTGTATATTGTTGAAAGGGGGTAACTGGGACATGGTTTTATGTTTCTAGGAAACAATATTAAATTCAGCAAGTGGGAGTTTCCTGGTTTAGAAAAATGAACTCCATGTGAAGTACAGAAAACCTGGAGGAAAAAAAAAGCTGACAAAGCTTCAAAGAGATATCAAGTACAGTTTGATGTCAAATGTACAGAATTATACACAACAAAATATCAACAAATAAAAGCAAAAAGCAATAAAAAGAAAATTCTGCAAGTCTGCTTGTTTATTTCACATTTAGAATATATACATCAACTTGCCCAAGATACTGCAAAATAAAACATTAAGAACATCTGAATGCAAAATATGAACAATCAACATCTTTAATTTCAAAGTGCTATATTATGTGCAAAACAAAAGCATATGAATGTGACTATAAAAAGAGGATACTTCAGTTCTAGATGAAAATGTCTCCATTTTGTAGCATGAAGACTCATCTTGCTGCATTATCATTCTGAGGGCCTAAGAACTGAGCAGCCAAATCCTCTTAGCTTTACTCAGGTGAGCAGATCTCTAAACATCAAACATAATAAGCCCAAAACACCTTTGAAGCCAACAAAAATATAAATCATATTTGAATATATAAGCAACTACCTGTTAGCTTTCTGTTAGACTACAGTCAAAATAATTTCTGTGCTGACACACTCTGTTCAAGTTGCTAAAACAACTTCTAAAAATCAGATAAATCTACTCTTGGGATTGTTTTGCTGGGTGTTTTGTCCAGCAGCTCAGCCTGGAGATGCAAACAGTCCCTGCATGCTGTGTCTGGCTGTGTATGTCAGCTCAGATTCAGCTCAGATTCAGGCTCTGTGGCCTGTTAGACCCATTTCCAGCTCAGGGTGTGCAGGAAATCCATCATTTACCTGCAGTGTGCTCCGTGATTGCATCCTGGATAATCCATTTCATTATTTATGATGGGCACAACTCATCTGGAGCCTTCTTCTGAACCTTACAAGAAGCAAACTGAGGAAGGACAGGGTGTGGGAAATGGAAAAGATGAGAAGTGGGCTAGAAGGGCTGTGGATCACGGGGGTAACAAAACTGAAAATAGGCCTGGCTTTGGAGACATAGATCAGAGATTATCGAGAGCCACCAGAGGAAGTGATGGAGAGAGAACGTTTGGGTTTCTAGAAGACTCATTTCAGTGTGATTTAGGGAGGTGATAATATTTGCTGACATCATGCGGTTGCTTTCATCTTGCAATTGTTTCAATTGAGATGTTACAGTGATGTTCTAAATTAAAAGCTTAAATTTTTTTAATGAAGCAAGAGAAAATTTAATCAATATAGATTAATTTAGAGTAGCTGCTATTCACTAAGTAGGAACAGTTTCATCTCTGAAGAATTTTAAATCCAGCTTTTATAATGTAACCTGCAGTACATTTGAATATATTCCCCTGGTCTCAGCAGTGCTGTAATTCTACTAAGCTCAATGAAATTTATCTCGTTACAGAAAATGGGCTGCAGATCTTTGTTGGAATTCTGGAAACTTGGATTTTGGGGTTTTAGTGTTGGAGTGCATGTATCTTTGGTCAGCCCGGTGTTCGGCTAGACCACCCAGCAGCTCCGACACGCCACAACAGGATCGATCTGTGAGTCTTGGCTCAGCAGCCCCTGGACTTTCGCTGTCACAGCCGTGGTGTAAATGAAAGAGGGGACTCTCGGAGGGTCGGGGGGGACAGAGGTTTATTGGGGGTCACGGGGAACCCCTTACCTCCTGCCCGATGCCTCAGGAGAGACCTCGGACAAAGGCTACAGGGGGGTTTTGTCCAGGACAGGTTCAAGGGGTGGATACAAACTACAAACCAATTAAACAAAGCAAAGTAATACATGCCAACTGAATTACCTAACTACTAACAAATCAAGGTAATTTGGGGAGGGGTCTCGAGGGAATCTGCCAACTGCTGTTCGAATCTCTTCGAAAGTTCTGGACCTTGAAGATAGTAACTTAATGATGGACAGGGGAAGAAGGAGAGGATGGGCAGGGAGCATCATGGGGAAAGGACCAATAGGAAACAGTCTCTGGGCAAAGACCAGAGAGGCACAGAAACTCTTATCAACTTATGATAAGAGAAAACTTCAAGACAAGGGGCCCTTATGGGGTAACTAGAGCTATACTAACTTATAACAAAACCTTTTCTAAAACATGGAAATCTTGCAATCCCACAGGGGTTTTAGTATATAGTAATACATGTTAGTTAAGATGGATTATTTTGGGTGTTTGATGTATTTGGGAGCCCACAACTATGAAAGATGCCTACAGCTGAGTTATGCCAGGCATTTGGGCATCTTGTTTCCATTCCAAACATGTTTTACATAGCTCATTAAGTGCCAATGTGGAAATGTGTCCAAGTTCACAGCTCCCATTTAATTCAGTGGCACCTGGGTGATTTCCAAAGCCTACTAAGCATCTTAGCATCACTGAGACAGTATTTTAAACTCTGTTGCAGTCAAAAATCAGACAGAAAATACAGAGGTAAACCTGGATCTAGTTTAATGTACGACAGTGCTGGGCTGTCTCTGTAAATCCAAGAAGCAGTTAAATACTCCAGAGGCTATAAATTATATCAGTGATGCTGGCTTAATTGCCACTGCAATGGAGATTAATAATGGAGATATGAGGTCCATCCTGACAACAGTGGTATGTCCCTCTGTCTCTATTTCATTTCCTGTCTGTGATGAGTTTCTCCTAGGGCGACACTTGTGCTAGGAGTGGCTGTTATAGGGATAGGTTTTTTTCGCCTTTGAAGCAAAGTGGTTTCTAAAAATACAGATTGTGATGAATTTCAATACAGGTGTAAATGCGAAGCACATTTGCAGTGGTTTCCTCCTGGGGGGCTGCTACCGGCAGGCTGCTTACCCCAGACCAACCGCAATAGTTCGTGGGTCCCTCAGATCTGCTAGCTGGAAGCGTGGGTGAGGCTTTGGAATGAAGAGCGGGCTTCTGCAGTGGGTTTGAAAGGTGTTTATTGTTGCAGCTCCACGTGCAAAAGGCATGGCTCGGCCTGTCCTTCTCCCTTATGTACCCCAGGACATAGCCTGAGGCCACAGGAGAATTTGGGCCAATGGATGGGAAGGGGTTGGGTGTTCTAGAGTGGGACACTTAGCAGGACAATTGAAGAGGGCAGGTGCTTGAGCACCTGGCCAAATGGGAGATGATTTCTCTTCAAGTTTCCAGGGTGATTGACAAGGGGCTCCCCTCTGGGAGATACCAAGGGGATCAGGGGATGGGTGAGAGGATTCGGGATGGGACATACCAAGTACAGACAAATACAAATACAAAATACAAATTCAAAAACCTGAAACTTGTGTCTCTACACACATTGATAGAGTTTTAAGTCAGGAGTAAGCTAGCTTTCCTCTGAGAATTTAGGCATCAGAACTGTCCTTCGCTGTCACCCTGATTCAAAAGCCTTCTGATTGTTTACATACCTTCTAGTGGAGTCTCTCACAAATGTAACATAAACAAAAGTAGATTGTTTTCATACCTCTCTGTGATGGACTGCTGAATTGACCACTGGGGTCAGAGAGGTGCTTCTCTCATCTACCAATCCTTGACCAAATTCCAAATCCTATAAAAACCCCAAATCATAATATACTTCCTTCTTTGCCTCACTTCAATCTGACCCGGGTGCGTGTTGTTCTTTCGTGTCATAAATTGAGACACTGAGCAGCATCAGGATCCTGTGATTTCCCTCATGTAGTGGTTTTGGTTCGCTTATCCAAGTCATGGCACCATTTATGTGGTGGTTTCATATTTGCCGAATTTTGTTTGCCAACTGGGAGATAGGATTTTGGGAGAAAAAGGCAAAACATGCCCCAACTTAAGGTAAACAGATTTTATAAACACACACTAAGGAAAAAGTAAAGAAAGGAAAAATGAAACCTTCAAACACCTTCCCTCCTACCACAAACTGTTCACTTTGCCCACAACATAGAGAGAAAACTATGATTTTCAGTCAGTTGCAACCATTTAAACATAATCTTGCATCACTTTGGGAGAGGAGTCTCTCCAGAGTTTCATGGAGACACATGCCACAAGAAAAGGCCTGGTGGCTCTCAATGTCACAAATCTGCAACCGCCTGGAATTTGGCAGATCTGTGCAGTTCCACCCATTTAACAGTTTCCCAAGCTGCTTATGGGCCTCCGCATATTTGGAATGTTTCTTCTAATATAAAACAAGGATTCTCTTCTTCTATCTCTAAAATCGTCTCTATCTCAAAAGAAATAGAGACCTCCCTTTAGTCCAGGAGCCGGGGCGTCAAAATCACTTCCTCTCTAGAATCATCGTTGTCTCAAAGGCTGCAACCTCCTATTACCCCAGGAGCCAGGGGGCTTACTCTATTCAAAAATCCCAATTAAATCTCAATTATATCAGTACACACAACCCTTTGGCTAGAACTTGCATTCCCCCAAACAGCATTATGATATTACAAGAAATAGTCCATTTCTCCATGATTTACACCAGAGAAGTCCAGCTAAAAATGTCCACTTCCTCCATCCCTTCTTCCAATAGTCTTTATCAGTTCTTTTGCTGACTTTATTTCATGCTGTGTCTCTACGTTTTAAATCACTCTGTCTTTCATGGAGGAGGGAAAGGGTTAATGTCTTTGCCTAGAGTTTTTTTCTCTCCAGCTGACTCCCTGAGCTTCAAGGCCGCCCAAGTGATGGTGGGGAGGGAGCATGCTCAGGGACGCTGATAAGATGACCCTCCCCCACCCCATGTCAAATCCAAAGCAACTCAAATTTGGATCAGCTCCCTGGAGCTCCGGAGAAAGATTCTCAAGATTCTCTCCTCCCTCGGACCAATGGCTCTTGAGGCCAAGCCAAGACCATGGCCGCCGTGGCCCCTGGCTCAAGGCCAGCACTGCTGATCTGCAATCTTCCTCCTCTCCCCATTGGTACCTGGGGGAGGGGAGAGAGGGGACACTGCTGGCCTAGGCAGCTCTCCCACAGGCAGTGGCCCCCCCGGAGGCCTGGCCGGGCCTGGCCCCAGGGGACCTAGACCCAAACCTCTGACTTACGAAGTGATGTTAACTCCTTGATGGCCAGAAGAGGAAAAAAGGCCGAGTCACCTGGGATGTCTGATTTACACATGGGCTCTCCAGAGGCATGGACAATTCTTCTATTGGTCAGCCAAGTTGCCAATCCATGCTATAACTTCCTTAGGAAAAAAAAACCCCTCACATCTGTGCTAAACCACCACACCTCGATACATGGAATTGTTGGGGCTGATGATCTCCACAGAGCTGGGGGAGCAAAAGTGTGGCCTGACATTCCCTGTCTGACTCGTGCCCTCAGTCACACATCAAAAAAGGACAGGGGAAATGACAGCATCACTTTCAAAGTATTTTGAAAACTTACCATTTTTTTCCTCACTGTGTGGCTCTTGTCATACTCCATTATTCTCCTTTTAACCTCATAACTCTAACTGTGGTTAAAGCAATAAATCTTTATTTTTCCTGCTTGCTCATCTGATAAAATCTTGGCATGTGGAATGAGACACGTGAAGATTTATCAAGTCTCTGAGGGTGTCCAGCACTTTTCAGAATGGCTTAATAATAGCGAGACGGTTCTTTAGAGGTGTTTTGTAAAGTAATAAGTTTTAATAAAAGCAAAACAATAAACAGCACAAAAACAAAAGAAAAAGCTAAGCACAGGTGTCAGAGAAACCTCTGACACCTTGCTAAAAACACTCCAAAAACCCCAGAGCACCTCTGTGCTCGTCCTTAAGTATTGAATGACCTAGGAGGGTTCTATTGGAAAATTGCCAATAGAAACAGCTACAGGTTTTGAGAAATATCCTAAAGATCCAACCAGTGCCCCTATGCTGGCACTGAGCCAATTACAATGTAAAGGCTATGGAAAGTTCTAGTTTAACTTCCTTATATGTTCTAAGGTAAGCTGAAATTTTTTCCTTTATATAGAAACACCTGCTCAGGTGTGGGGAATGCATTCCTACACTCATCTGCTCCAGACTTGTGCATCTCCAGTACTGTCGACTTTGGTACTGTTATGAAATGACAGCACAATAAATTAAACATTTATATTTTACCTATCTAGATGGATATTCTGAAGATAAATAGAATTTGAGTAACCTTTGAGACTTAAAAAATGAAGAACAAAAAGTCAAATTATTCAGGCAAGGATGTTTGCTTTCCTCATACATACCCCAGCTGAAAATGTAAATTTTGGCTTACCTTTTAGGTGTTGAATTGACTGCATTCCTTAATAAGAGTACTAGATATAACCTGCAGATAAGGGGATTGCACTTGTCTCAAGCTGCAAATCTTAAATTAACTCAGAAGTTAATCTTGGTCAGATGTACTTTACCAAGATGATGGATCTCACTCTTGCAGCATCTTTCATTTTACAACTGAAAATTTGCTTCCCTGCCACAGCTGGTAGATCCCCAGCTAGTTCTGATTCCTGGCTGTGCCAGGGGCCATTCCCGAATCTGCCCACAGTCTTGGGTAACAGTGCAAAACAAGGCTGTTCTTCAACGGCAACAGGTGTTGCAGTGTCTAGGTTTTGGAGCAAGGATCAGAGAAGGCTCTTTTCCATATGGTTTCTCAGAGATCTTTATTCCCCAAGATGGGGGGATGAAAAAAACAGTCAAACAAAGCCTGCGCCCACTTTTAAACCGGGGGGTAGAGAGCGTGAGACAGGAAGGTAATTGTCCCCAGGCTGGACTGACAGGTATTTTTCTATAACATAGGGCAGGGTCAGGGGGAAGATGGACAGCTGACTGAAGCTTCCAGAGCAAAGGCAGGGTCAGAAGAGATGGACAAAGGGATAGGGGAGGAGAGACCTTTGGACGGTACCTGATTTATCAGGGGGGAAGCAGGGATGAACCATTGGGATACATAACTCCAAAACAGCTTAACAAAACCCACCAACACCACAACTTCCCCTGTAGGAAAAAAAAATCAAATTTTAATAATTAAAATTGCTAGGTCAGGTTTTTGTAACATGTATAGAATTTCCTGCACAGAGAAAATGTATGCTGGTGTTGAGTACTTGTGCAAAGCTCTCACAGATCATTATCTGTGGTGGGTGCTGTAGGTAAAAAGCAATTTGTTTATTACACAGAATTTTCAAGATGCTCAAAGGTGAACAATTCAATCATTTAACAATTTAAGGATAACTGAGCTTTAAAGGAGGTCAGGGTTCCTGTACCCCATCCCTTTAGCACCTTGGATGCTTGTGACTGCACAGGGGGACTCACTGCATTATGTTTATTATTAGAAAGTTTAATATAATATGGCCAAAGGCCATAAAATCTTTCTGTCCTTCACAAATTTTATCCAGTTATTTCTCTTTCAAGACATTTTTGTTAAGTTAAAATTCACATTTAAAAATGTGACTGAACTGATATTGAAGCCTCATTAGCCACTGCTTTTTCTAAAATAATCCAATGACTCGCTATTAGAGCTGTGTCTGACTTCCAAAGGCTGCACACAGAGCAGGAAGTTTCAGTTGTCAAATAAGTACAAACATCTTGCCTTTAATCACTGGGCTATATTTATAAAAATTCTTCCTATATGCATGTTCGAAATATTTATTATTTTCATTGAAGTCTCATCAGCTGAGAGATGCTTTCAGGAATCCAAGCTCCCTACAAAATGCTGAGTATTCCACATTCACAATCACAAGCTGCCTGTGAATTCTGGTAGCTCAGCAGAAGTCCACTTGATATCTTATTAAACACCCACATTTTTTCTCTAGTGGCAATTTGAATATCAAAACAACCCTTCAAAGTAGATTAAGAAACAATTTGACTTCATAGTATTAATAGGCATTAAATTGGATAATTTGCATTTAATTACATTGCTAAGTTTTCTTTCGCTGTTTATAATTCAAAAAACACCAGTTTAGATTAAAATGCAGTCCTTTTTTTAAGTTCAAACTTACTCAGATCTTTTTTTTATTATTTTATTTTTTTTTTAATTGCAAGGGAAAACCACAGATGTAGTTGGTTGGGATGTTTTGGGAGAGTTTAAAGATATAGAAAATGGCTTGGACAAAACCAATTTATTGCAGCTGTGGAAGTATAAGATCCATTTTACCACAAATGCAATCTGTGGGAGGATATTGGCCAGCAGCAGATTGGCATGAAATTCCCAGTTGAAGCAGATAGGGAAAAGTAATTTTATGTATCTCCCTTACATTTATGTGTAATGTTTTGACCATTTTTGACTTAACTCTACAAATGAGTTATTATAAAATAAAAAAGAAGCTGCACTGGCATGTGCTGACACAGAAGAAAGTAATCTATGCCATGGAGATGGGGAAATGTAGCAGCTTCTCTTCTTGTGGTAATATATCTGCTAAAACCCAGTGGTTTAACTGCATTTCAGTGGTATGAACGTACAGGCACTCAGGAACACACTGAATACAATCCTTAATGTCCTATTACATTCTCAGACACTGGGATTATTCCAATTTTAGTTCTGGCAACACCCAAGGAGAGCTGAAGGAGAGTCAAGGTCCATTATGACCCCCAAGAAAGAGCAGTTGGTGCAATTATTCAAGCAGATGGATAAAATTTAGAGGGAAAAGTAGTGACAAGATGAACTTTCAGTAGAGTTGGATAGAAAACAAGAAGCCAGTTAAAGTTTAATAAAATCTGAGTAGTGTCTGTGAAATGAACACCCTTGGCCACTGAAAACTGAATTGAAGCTGAAGAATGAGAATTTCAGGACATCTGAGCCGTGCCTTGGTCACTCCGGCCATGAGCATGGTGCAGTGGGTCACAAGGAGAGGGTGAAGTCACTCAGGAGAAATGAGGCACCATCCTGGGGGAGCACTGTGAGACCAATTCTCTTCAGGCTCAATGGCCTTTTCTCATATTCAGGATGTTTTATTCACACTGTTGTTTCCCCCCCCAGAACATATTCCATTGCTTTGCCCTGGCATACAAAAGGTATTAAATATGAGATCAAATTATACAGCTTTTTTTGTGAATTTTTAGAAAGGTTTTTTATATTAATTTTACTTTATGTTCATTTTTTATTAACTTGTCTGTTCACATAAATGATTTGGAAATTGCAATTCTTGATAGAAATAATTTAAAGAAAGAAATATGCAGAGAATAAGTTTGTCATCCCTTTGGGATGTGATACTATGTTCTGTGTCTGGGCTTGTTTGTTCCTTGTCAGAAGGGATTCAGATTATTTCTCTCATAAGAAATGTTACCACAAGATCTGATGCTTGACAGTACAAACCCTAAAATTAAATATTTCAGTTGAGAGTGAAAAGCTCACTGCAACTTTTGAGATACCTATTTACAGCAATGCAGAGATGGCTGGCAAGGCATTTTATTTATTTTATTTTATTTTTAGGATATTGATCTGTTTCATTTAGATATATTGTCAAAGAAATGAAAAACCTCCTGCCATCTAAATTGATTCATAGAGCTAAACAATTCTAGATTAAAAAAAAGAGCAAGAAAAAAAGAAAAGAGAAAGAAGACCCATCTAAAGTGCTGATGTTAATGATGTTAATTTCAAGAATTATTAGGTTGCAGTGTCTGGGAGCCCCAGACTCTCACAATCTCCATGATTGCGCTTTTTTTACAACAGTACAAGAATATTCCCCTCACTTGACAGTCCCCAACCCAACCCCAAACACCTGCTCAAATCCCATAAAAAACCCTCATGGAGGGGGAATGGGGTGGGAAATACTTTCTGCAGCTCCAGCACATGCAAGTAAGTTTCCAGTGGTCTTTTTTGGGGTATTTCTTTATTATATATTTAGATAGTGAGCTCTTATTCCCATTTAAAATAATGAAAGTCTACCCTGCTGTAGAAAACCTGTTTTATAAGAGAATGGGCATTTCCTCAGCTTTTAAGACTCTGATTTTATCAAGCTATAATTTTTACTAAGGACTTCTTAAGTCTGAGTGAGTGTTCTCTGCTAGGACTGACTAACCAGGACCAGGACCTTGCTGTGTTTATCCTATAATGCCATGGCTCAGGACAGACTAAATTCTAGAGGAAAACAGAAAGTTAATTTTTGGATTTGTTTTTTTGTCTTTTAAACTTGAAAATTTCCAGCTGGGTGCACTTGTAAGTTAGGATGTATGTTTTGTTTTGTGTATTTTTCTGGATTAAGAACTTTTAGGGGAGAATTCACTAATTGGGAGCATGAGGGTGTCATAGGTTAACACAGTTTGGTTTTTAGTTGAAAAGGAATATGGAATAATGCCCTGCCAGGACCTTAGAATTCTTTGGAAAGGACAGGGACCTATCAGGAGGCAGTTCTTTTTATTGGCAGGCAGTTTGACCACTAAGAGAGTTGAAAGTGACTTTTGGTAATACCCATATAAAGCTGAGTGTGCCCAAGCCAACCCCTTTTTTACTTCCAGCCAGAGAAGGTAACAGAGCTCTGAGGGGTGGCCCAGCCTGGCCAGGCCCTGCTGCTCCCCCCTGTGGGGGGGGAGCCGACCCTGGTCTGGCCATACCTCCAAGCCCCCCATTGGCTGCTGGGGGTGGAGGTGGAGGCTGCAGTTTAACATCTAGTGAACTTTTAAAGCTTACCCCTGAGCCAGCCAGGGCTGGGGGACATGTTCCTTTTCTCCCCCCATAAGACCGGGGGTGGGGAGGAGGCCCCTATAATCCTGGCTGCTGAGATCCCTGACTGCCCGAGCTGCTCCGATCTCTCAGCTGAGTTTCTCCCCCCCTTCCCCCATGGCATGGCCTTGAAGTCATCCACAGCCAGGAGAAAAGAAGACCTGGCAAAATTTAACTCCTTCTTGGCACAGATGAAATTTCCAAAGCCCTAACTTTTTCCTTAGTGAGAGAGACGGCCAAATTGAAGACATGTAAAGAGACAATATAGAAATCTCAAAGTCAGTAAAGGAAGAGTGACCTCTTAGGTGGAAAAGATGACAAGTTGCCTTGGTTCTAGGCTGAAAAATCTCCTATGAGTTATGGTAACAGACTGTAATATGAATATGTTAGAATAATCCTTTAAATCGTGGACAATATGAATTGGGATGATTTGTGGATTCTTTTGAGCAAAGGTATTTGTGATTTACTGAGTGAATAGTGAATTAGAAGTTGTGATTTGGTGATCCCATAAGAGGTTTGAACAGAGAGAAATGAAAAGAAGCCCCCTGTGCCAGCAAAAGAAGTGAGAAGACATCTCTGTTCCCTGAGATGAATCCTTTGCCTTTTAAGTTGTTTATCTTTAAAAGTGCCACCCCAATATGTGCGTCCACGACCCATATGTAGTCATGGGAAAGGCTACGTGATATGGGAGGTTCCACAACTGCAGAAGTTTCCTGGGTGGGCTGCATTTGTGTGAGTTAGAAGCCACAAGCAGACTGTTTCTCTTGTGGAAAGTTACCAAACAACAAGAAAGACTTCTCTGTCTCAAAGACTAAATGAAAGACTGTTTTATAAGTGGTACTGACCTAGAGCTCTGAGTTTTGCCTTTTTACATTGTTTGTAAAAAATGAACAGTTTGTAGTGGGAGAAAGGGTTAATTTAGAAATTTCATTTGTTTTTTTGTCTTTTTTTATTTTTTCCTCCTTAGTGTGTGTTAATAAAATCTATCTGTTTACTTTTAAGTTGGGGCCTGTTTTGCCTTTTTCTCCCAAATCCTATCTCCCAGAAGTAAAAAAGAGCAGATACTCAAACCACTACACTAAATTTGGCAAAACAGAAATTCAGCGAACGTGAAACCACTACAGAGGGATAAAGAAGTAGGTGAAGGAAGATAAATTAGGGGGGAAATGGAATTGGGATTCAAAATGGATTGAACTTCTTTATAGTTATTGCTTTAGAAAATGTGTTAAAAAATTCTTAGCATTTGTTTAGAGAAGGATATTTTGAAACTGTCTAAGCGTTTTACATGTGGGATTCATGCAGTAAATTTCAATTTTACTTTTGTTAGAAGAATGAGTAAATATGTTACTTAGCTATGTGTCCTTAATAACATGATTCATGAGCACTCTGTGGCACTGATTTTGCTATTTATATTTTACTGTAGACCATAAAATTTTTGGTTTGTTAAGCACATATATTTATATATATATCAGCCTCTCTAGAGAATCCTGCTATTCCTGTGAGATCCACCAACCATTCTCATTGCTTAACTGGGAAGTAAAGCTCTGAGTATCAGTGAGAAGTGTCTGCTGAAATTAGGAACATCTACTCCTGCAGCTCCTGGCTCCTCCCAGGATGGGACAAAGGGAGCAGGATGAGTGAAGGGACAAAGGAAATGTGGAGCAGAGCAGCTTTGGGAGGGAACAGGGAGCTCTCTGAAGCCTCTTGCTCTCCTTCAACTTGTCCTCCAGCCAGAACTCTTCCCTTCCAGAGAGCAGGGAAAGAAAAAGGATAAAAAATGGTCCCCCAGCACAGGCAGCCCTTGAAAGGGACTTTTCTCCTTACGGGGGAATTTGTGGGGTACAGCCCTAAGCCCTTGTAAAGAGATGTGAAGGACAGGCTCTGCCAGGCTGGAGAAGTTGTTCACATGTTATAAAATACTCTTTCATGAAAATTTACTTTCATCCTTTTAGATTTTAGTTCCTACTTCCTTTAGCTTGGAGTTCTGATTACCCAGGAAATGTCCTGACAGATTCATGAGGATTCCTCTTACTAAATCAAATGTTGTTTTGGAAACATTCACTTTTTTAAAATGAGGTTTAACATACAACGTGACCATGTTCACTTGTACTGATTAACAAGCACTGCTTAGTGAAAGGGAATTAACAAATGAATTTGATTAATAAGAAGATGCAATTCCATAAAAATGCCATAATTTCTTTAAAAATGTGGTTTATATTAAATGTAAAGTGCAGTTCATCATACATTATGCATGGAGATAGTAAAAAATCAAGCCCACTTATGCAACTGCAAGAAACTGCAAGAAAATCAAGCCCACTTCTTTCTGCAAGAAACACACACTTCCGCATGCATTGCAGCATTGCTGGAGAAATGCGTTATACTGTATAATCAGAAATGTTTGTGAAGAGATAATGAACGAAGCCTTGCTGTACACAAAAGATAAAACATCATTATGCACAAATTTCTACTGTGACTGTTGATATTCCATTATTCTGTGCCCATGAAACAGAAATTTCTGTGAATCTTTGAGTGTTGTTGTGTGATTAGAAGTTGTGTATGACCTGATGGGGGGGGTGCTTTATTTTTAAAGGCAGTTGATAACACTTTATTATAAATGTGAACTGCATTGTGAGGTGTGTGATAATCACACTGGAGCTGCTGTGGGGCAGCAGAGAGAAGCTCCAGGTGCAAGAGGTTAAAACTGATATTAGTGAAGAGTCCAGTGAGTCCTTCAAGACACCGAGCTTGAAGAGAATTGTACCTCTCTGGAAATGTCAAGGCCCAGCCAAAAGCAGTTAAATATGTGTGACAAACACTGCCCTTGAGACACTAGGGACTCCCCCTTGTGCTCTCCTACAATCAAATCAAGTCTATGAAAAGCAAACCAGCCCCTGATAATGCCAGAGGATCCCACATTCAGCACAGCAAGCTGAGCTGTTCACACCCCTTCCTGCCTCCTTGAATTTCAGCATAGGAGGGGACATGCCAGGAATGCTCCTGCCTTCCTTGTCCACCTTTTGAGCCATGGAAAAGGCAGCAGCTCTGTCCCCTGTCCTGAGGTGAGGTACGGTCTTCAAAATATGCTTTCAGTGTGTCTTGACAACAACCTTGGCATTCTCACCTTTACAAGGTGCACCTCCCAGCTTTCAGAAGACAATTGAATTTCTCAGCAGCTTTCCAAGCGATGATTTACATTAATGAAAGCTGAGTGGTGGCACTGGCAGACAGCTCAACATTCACTGGAGTCATACAAATGCCATTTATTCAGCATTTGAAGTACCAAGCAACTTAGTTTTTAGTTCATTGTAATGTTATCCACTTTCAGGAAGATGCACCAGCTTTCACTTTAATGCGTTAAATCTGTAAAGAACAAAAAGCAAATTAAAAACCAAAAACAATAAGCCTGCTCCACTTCCATGCAAAACAAGCCCCCAAACCCAACAGATTACAACTGCAAAAATTGGTAAAATGGTGAAATTATCATTTCACTGTCTTCCCCGTGATAAAGAATACAGAGTGTAAGATTTTGTTAAGCCTTTCCTGGACTACATTCATCCAATCAACCAAACCTGACAGAACACTGAAGGTCAATATTCTGCCGTATTTTTGTTCCATGATTATTTATTTTTTCTGTCCTCAAAGAAAATTGCTTCCATTTTAGGAGATGTCTGGACCAGTAGCAGCTCAGCATCCCCCAGTCCTTGCCTGCTAAACTTGTCTGTTAAATGTGGATGCTGACACCTTTGAATCATCTAATTTTAGAGCACTTTTTTTTAATAACCATCACTCTTACCCAAGGAGTACTTGTATGACATTAGAAATATCTTAATTCTCCTTCAATAACAGGATGGAAGACAAAAATTGCTGCAGCTACCATTATTGGAAGAAATAGCATTATATTAAAAGGATAAAATGGACTTACTCTGTCTAACCTGAAAAACCACTTACAGGATGTATTTTCTGACAGTCTGTGACTGTTTGAGGAACTTTCTCCGAGGCAGTGCCTAAATCAAGACCAGTTCCCTTATTGTCTCATTTGTTTTATTTTTACTTCTTGTGTTTCAATTGATTGATGTTCAAAAAAGACTGTGAAAAGGGAAAGAAAACCCCCCTGGAATTATCCAATTAATATTGTATGAACATTGTGGGATTTATACTGAACACAGTTTGTTTTTAAAATTAAAGTGTGAGAAAAGGTTTTGTTTAAAATACCTTGACAAATTCTATTTGTTTCAGATGTCTAACACTCTGCTGTTGTATTATCTCACCTCATACAAATCACCTAAACCAGTCTGAGACTGTAAGCTCCTTCTTAATATCTCATGTAGAACTGATGAAAATCTAGACGATAACTCATCCCAGAGGGTCCAAAATGAATAATATAATGCAGGGAGAAAACTTGGCTTCTAGAGAAGTTTGTTTCTCTTCAGTAACTAGAGAAAAGACCTAAAAATATCTATCTAATGGTTAGCTGACTAGGATTGGGTCAGCTGAATGTCCCAAAGGAGTAGAAAACCCAAAGTGCACATCAAAGTGATAAACAACTGTGCCCATCCAGATATTGGCTGCCTTTCACTGGAGTCAGGCAAATTTGATTAATTATAATTAATTCAATAGCAGACTGAGTCCTGCAGCTCATTAATAATTTCAGAACCTGCAGGAGAGCAGGATTCCTGTGCTCAGTGCTTCCTGTCCCCATCCTATGTATTTAAAACCAAAGGTTTATCATGGAAGAGCATAAACACTTTTCCTTCCGGTGTGGGATTCTAATTCCTTTGAACTCTGCTTCTGGGCTGGCTGGTTTCTCACTTTATCTGAACTCTTTAAGACTAAAATCTGTGCAGTACTTGTGGGTTATATTTTAAATGAACACGTTTTACATCTTCGAGGGTGTGAAGCAGCACTCATGGAGGAGGAACTTCATGTATTCACCTTTTTTTGCATTCTATTGAACAATTTTAAATCAGATGCTAAATTTTGCATTAGTATTGATCATAACTTTATCATCCGTTATAAATACCTTTTCTGTTAGTTCACACTCCTTGGACAGAGTTATGGAGGGGGGTAAGAAATGGTATTAAATTAGGCTGACTAAATTTTGTGTTGTTTGAAAGGGGTATAGGATGTGCTCAGTTCCCTACAGTCTCTTTAGGTGCTGGAAAATGGTATCAGATCCTCACTTTCCAGGCCTGATCCCAAGATGAAAAGATGATATCCCATTCCAGAAATAAGTTAATTTGCAATTATAAAAGGAAAAGCAAGCACTCCATTGAATGTTAGAAGTGTTTAATTATTGATGTTTATTTCTCTATTTTTTTTTTTCCTCAAGAACTGTGTGTTCTTCTGTCTTTGGTAACCCATACATGTTCAATCACATTAGGGTCATGAGTTTATCTCTGGTAGTTCAAATAATATGGCTGAAATATGACTAACAAAAATATCCAAACAGCCACTGATATTTTGGGGAAAATCCATGGTTCTTGATTGTAAGTGAAAGACACTTATCAAGACTCCTCAGTGACTATAAATTATTGCAGGGTTGGCCTGAGATAAAAAGGAAGTCGGAGTATAGAGAGAACGCAGATCAAGCCAATATGGTTAACAGATACGTTCTACTTTATTCAGCTAAGATGGCTACATTTATACAGTTCCATATAGTTTACAAATCACAGCAGCTCTCTATTGGCACACAGCAGAGAGAAGTACGACATCATACTTTATTTTACTAACTTTTAAGGTGGCTATCACGTGCCCACTAACAAGTCTATTCAGTGACCTTCACAACCCTATTATCTTTCCCCGACACCTTAACTACTAATTTCTAACTGCGCCACACTTGGCTAAGAATTTCTAGCTGCGTCACAGGCTTCAAGGCCTCACTCAGGCCCCTGTTAAGGCCTCAGCTCGGGTAGTTCAAGGCCTAGGTAGACATCATGTCCACCTTCCCTGAGGAATTCTGCAACAATAAATGAATGTAAATAGTTTTTCAGGAGATAGATATATATATAGCAAACCCATTTTGCAGAAAACTGAAGGTCTATCACAGCAGAGTAATTTTTGAAGTAGTGAAGAAGAAAAAAAGCAGTGAAACAATAAAGCTAAGTCAAAAAAGATTAAAATATCCTTTGTCTTTTTAGAGAAAATTATAATCTTGAGTCTCATTCAGTTTTAGCAGTGAAGATATTTTGTATGAGAGGCATTACAGGGCTCAGAGTTAGATAACATTCTCTCTATTTTAATTTGAACATCAGATGAAACAAATCTGAGTGTGGTTTGTAACATATCAAGCAGCTCAAACGGCAACAACTCTAAAGAAAAAGGTCATATTTTCAAGAATAAAGTATTAGGAGAAAGTCAAATCAATTCTGAAATAACAACAACAAAAAAGAGAACCAAACAAAACTTATGTTAGAATCATCACACCTGCAACAATATTATCCTCCACAGGGTTTTCAATTTCCTGTGTTCAGTATGTGAACTTATAAAAATGATAACAAGATTCAGCTTCTGAAAAATATACATACATCTTATCTGTTGTTTTCTGAAGGCAAATACCAGAATTGAAGTGTGTTAAAGAAGTCGCAGAGTGTGGTTTTGTTCAGTTGGTAACTTGAGGCAACAGGAAAATGTTCTGTTCTTGCTGAATTGTTTATGAGAAGTGATTTTATTTTCTTTAGCTTCTGAAAAGCATAGAAACTCAGTTTGCCCAGTGATTTCTCTTAGCTACTAGTCTGTGGGCTAGCTAACTTTTAATAAACTAATGGCTCCTTATAAAACTTTCTGTCAATTTACAAGGGCAAGAGTTAACAGATTACAACGGTTAAGGGGATTCTTCATTTCACTCATCCTATGGGTTTCTAATTCCTGTCTGCAAACCAAATATCCCTGAAATACATGCAGGGTACCATGAATCTGTGCTTGAATTCTTTCAATATTTCCAGAGCCATGTGTGAAACAAAACATCATAGACTGTCATAGCAGTCTCTTCCTTTTCTGCTTCTCTTTTCAGCCTAAGAACACTCATCAGCTGAAATAAAAACACCTCTCCCATCTCTCCAGATACTGTACACATTGTTTGTGGCAGCAGTTTTGCTTTCTTTGGCTGCAGGAGTGTTTTTTAGCTCAGTGGGAAGGCGCATGCATGAGAGCAGAAATAGAGAGAGCCTTTCGCGCTTTCCCTTTTCTCTGAAATCTTCAGGTTTGACTCCTCCCAGGCTGGAGTGGGGAGCTCAAGCTCAGCTGGAGGACAGTTTTAGTAAAGTCAGACCCAAAATCTGTGGCAGGAGTGCAGCCACTTCCCCTTCACTAAGTCAGGAACAGCCATGCCAATGATTTGGCGCAAACTGAGGAGCCAAGTGCACTCCAGACTCAGAGAAGTTTTAGGTATTTGCAGGGGCAAATCTGTAATTTCCTAGGAAAATTACTTCTGAACTTTGGATGTCTAGAGAGATGCTGAGCAAGGTTCAAGGATTACAATTAAAACACCTAAAAGCAGACTAAGTCACACTTTACATGTTTTAAGCTCTTTTATGTTTTGGGGTTTTTTCCTCATGGGGAGTTGGGATGAACAAGGATTTCAGCTTTAGGGTTTTTTTGCAACCTACATTATCTACCCAGTCAAGCCCATAAAACAGAATAAGCCTAACTTATTTTTGGTGGTTGGTTTTGTTTTTTTCTTGAAGTGACAAATTGTTTTAAAATTATCACTATTTCTGTGAATATTTCACAACCAGTGAGAATCCCTTTTTAAAAAACTATAGGTCTGTTTCAATTTTGTGAAATCCCTGGCACATGTAGATAAAGGTTTCAAATGTAGTTCTGTTGCTTTTGTTGCATACTGTGGATTTTTCTGTATTACGGCTGCAATGTGCATTATTCAGGGGTAGCAGAGTGATTTGTCCATGCTGAAGTGAGTGGTGTTTAGGAGCTTGCTGATACAAAGAATTGTTCCAGCTGCTTCACCTTCCATTCTCTTCCTCAATTCAAGAAAAATGTGCAAAATTTGCCCTCACATATCTTGAATCAGAGGGAAAAGATTCTTTGGCCATTAAGTTTTTTGCATTTTATCAGCACTTCACATTCAGTTTTTCCCCTTAATCTTTAGTTACATTCAGCCATATCCAGCAGATCCCAAGTTCTGAATAATTTGGGAATGTTACTCAGGACATCACTACCCAACAGAAGTTGCCTGGTTTCAAATAACATTTTTTTATGTGTTTTCCCTGGAAGTTTTGGTCAACATGGAAAAGAAGTCAAGGTACAATTATACTCCTAATTACCTGTACCTGACTCCAAATAAAATAGGAAACTGTTAAAAAACCTTCCTGGGGATTAGATAGCATTAAACAGAAGATAATTAGTGCAAAGGTGAGAAGAGGTGATCCCATTTTCCCATTTGCCAAACTTGGTGCAGAATGGTGCTGAGTTTGAGAGGTGTGACTCAAATACAATAAAATGCTATACTGAATTTCAGCAACAACTGATTAACAAGTCATTTGCAATTCTTATTACATTTTTAATAATGATGAAACACAAGCTGTCTTATGGAGAGGTACCAAATATAACTGCAGAGGAATATGCAGGCATAGAAATACAGCTTTGATGTGAGTGGTTTTTCTGACAAGACTGAGGAAGATAGAGTTTCTAAAATAATAGAAAAATAGAAGAAAAAACAGCAAGAGAAGAAAGCAACTGTCAAGATAAACAGATACTTCTTTAGATTAAATTTTGCTCTACTGAACCTTATCTGTCTACAGGCTTGTTGTGATTTTTGTTGCAGTTCTGGGGTTTAGTTTGGATTTGTTCTAACAGGAAATCTTGTATGTTATAACTTGATTTTCAAGATGCTTTTAAAAATAATTTTAAAGTGATTGAGGGCACACCTGTAGGTTTATATTTTAGGTGAATCCAGTTTCCAAAGAGATAAATCTGGGATATTTAAAATGATGTGGTGTTGTGTACAAGAATTCAATCTGTTTTTAAAATCAATGTGTTAGCCTTTGAGAACTCTAAACCAGCACATCAATAATAATAGCAAAATACATTTTTTTTTCCTCAGAGTTTTGTATGTTTTAGGCAGGCTAACTGTAGTAATTAACATTTGGTCATGTTTTACATTGATTGACCAAAGCTATTTGAGGCCCTCCGTGGTGCTGATGGCAGCTCCAGGTTCTGATGCAGAACATTAAGCAGCTCATCAGCTGGAATGAGAGCTTGGGTCCTTCTGTCAGGGAACGAAGGACAAAATTAATTGGGGACACTCTCATCCTTCCAGCTCATACAGAGCTCAGCAGGAAAAAAAATTATTGTTTTTGTCAATGTGGCTAAGTGAATTCCTACCTTCCCTTTCCCTCTGCAGGAGGGACACAGCTCTGGCTTATCCTGAGTATCCTGGAGTTCTGAACTCTGGAGTATCCTGGAGTTCTGAATACTGTTGGAATTCTAAACACCAATTTTATATTTCCTTTTAGAAACAAATTAATACAAGTTTCTTTTAACTTAAATGAAAAACTTCAGTGTCAGGTGTTGCTTTCATCTATTATTTAATATTTTACCTGTATATTTGCATGTATGGCAATGTGCATATACAACATACATAGTTTTTTATAAACTCATTCTAAGACTTGCTCTATTTTCATTAAAAGAACTGTGTGGATTTGCTGACCTTCCTTATGTTCAGGCATTGCTTTCCTTAGTCACTCACTCTGCCAGAAACTTCCCAACACAAAGAAAGAGAAGCAGCTTTTGAGAGGTCAGCTTTAAATTGTATGCCATTTTGCAAATATCTGTGTAGGCAATTTTTTGCTTTTGAAAAAGAAATTAAAAATCCATACAACAATATAGCTGAAGTTGATAACTTCTGACTTAAAAAAAAGGTGCTGGCTGAGGGTGAAGGTAGATCAAAGAATCTCAGGCCAATAATCTGCACATGGACTTCAATCTAGAAAGCACAATTTATTTTCCCAAAATATCCCAGTTATCCAGTTTGAGTTTTTAAAGAAATAAATAATATAGAGTTTTGCATAATATATTTCTGTTAAAAATTACCGTATTTTTATACTATCTACTTTTAAATTCTGATTCCCATTTCTGTTCTTCTAAATATCATTTATTTAACAAAAGAAGCTCACATAATGATCTTGGTTTCATCTTTGAAGCTGACATATCTTCTTACCATCTAAAGAAACATAATATTTTCTTGATCACTTTTTCTCTTTTCCCTAGCACAGTTTTATCAGAAGTCAGCCAGCAATAGGATTTGCAATGCACTCAGGAAAACTTCTAGTGATCATAACAAAAAGCAGATCAATGGGCAGTCATAGAGATTCCCTTCAAAGGAGGGTGTGCAAACCAAGCCTGTAAATGCTGTGCCCCCTCAAACCACGGGGATTTGAATGAAACAAAACCAATCCCTTCCCCTGAAGCTCAGCCCTGATCCGCAGAGGTGTCTGTGGTAGGGCTGCACTGCCTCACAGAGGTCTCCAAGAGCTGCTTTTTGGGAAGGGACAAACAGAATCTTGCTCTTGCTTCTCAAGAGACGTTCAAGGCAATGTCTTGGAATAAGAGCAGAAACAGTCCCCAGAAAATGAAGTTCAGAGAGAGCTTGTGATCAGAAATGATTCTGATTAGGAATGAATTTAGGATCTGGATTTAGGTTTTCCATAAGACATCAATAGTGGCACCACATTTAACACTTAAGAAGTCACCTCTCTTGTACTCTTTTAAAAGAGCGTTGTGACAGGTTTTCAGGAAACTTTGCTAATTATAGATCACTAATTGTCTTTGGATGAGGCAAAAAACAAGATTTGAATAGAGAACTCAAAATAGAGATGGATATATCCTAGCAGTTGGTACAATACAGTTGCTTATGATACAAATTAATGCAAAAGAAAGAATAACTTAGTGGGCAATAAAAGCAGAAGAAAATGCTGAACTTTCAGAAAGTCTCATTGTCTATTTGATATAACTCTTTTTATCTCAAAAGTCTGTTCCTGGAGTAATCTTTTTATTTTTTGTTATCTGTTATCAAATTTTTGTAATTTCATTAAATTATAGTCTCAGTCTCACCACCATAATCTCAACTCCCTTTGATAGAAATGCACAAATAATTTTACAGCCTCCTTAAATCCAATGAGTCTATTTATGTGTTTTAGGAGATTCAAGGGAGGATGGGTAGAGGAGAAAAAGGAGGATTTGTGCACAGAGAAACGTTCTGGTTTGGGTCAAAGGTGCCCCATTTCTCCCAGTGCTGTGATGGGTGTGTCTGTGCCTCAGTGGCCATAATTTGTGGAGTGATGAATATAGGAACAACTGGAAGAGAACAGATGGTGTCCCTGTTCATCTGGATTTTCTTCCAAGCAAGATTTTGTACTTTTGTAGCAGATTCTGTTGCTCATCTTTCCATCTTGAATCATATTCAACAACTCTAAAACTTGCATTACATTTAATTCAGGGAAACATTGTCAGTATAAAAGTAAAAAAAACCCCCACAATTATTTCTGCAATCTGTAAAGTTTTTCTTACAGATTTACATTAGTATTTTAATATTTTATTCATCTACAGACTTCTCACTTAAATGTCTTAGTGAACAGCATGCAACTCCCAGTGTCATTCATTTCTTTACTTAGTTTTGCCTGCTGTTCCAGAACTTTATGTTGAACTGGATTGTAAATGTAGCTGAAATAGAAATGTTGAAAACATTTTAGTTCAAAAGAACAGCTCTGCAGACTGATTATTTAAAAATATCCCCAGTCTCCTAAGTTTCAAGAACATATGGGAATTCACCCATGATTATTTTTGCTAAAAATGATTTTAATTTAATGAGTCAATGAAATTAAAGATTTCTTTTTCCAGCAGCTGGCTCTCTCAAAATTCAAGGTCAATGCAGTGTTGACATAATTGCACAGCCAGTCTGTCCATGTTCTACAGGTGTCAGTCACATTGCAAATAAACACTAATTACGTATTTTAATGTGTAGCAGAAGTCATATTCAAAAGCAAAATCAGTGAAAACAATGACAAGCTTATTCAAAGTCACTTTTGGGATATCAAGTCCTCCTACTTTGAGGAAAGCACATTTTCCTTATCATTGCTGTGTGCATCTATTTGAATATTGTGCTGTATCTTTTTGTTCATTAATTGCTTGACATCATTAAGACTTAAGTGATTCCTAATGATTCATAACTGAGCTTTCAGCTGGAATACATCAACAACAAGATTCAGAACTCAAATCCCAAACCCTCCAAATAGCATTTAATTTGATAAATCCAGGGGTTATAGTGTGAAAGGAAAACTCTAATAGCTCTAATACAATCAATAGAAGGGGAAGAAACTAATGCAGAGAAACGAGAAAACCAAGAGATTCAAACTTTACTTAGTTTAGAGTCTAAAGGTCAGAAAAATGGTGTGATTTCTGGAGCTGATGTGCTGCCAAGTGCCTGAGAGAAAAAAAAAGCAACACAAACCCTAAAATTAAAGAAAAAAAATTTTTTTTTAAAAATCCAGCAGTCCTGAAGGATGGAACAGTGTTGCCCTGAGGTAGCTCTGCCACACTCAGAAGGAATTTATGGCATAAAAATGTCCTTGTAGTGCAAGCCAGCTCTGTTATGTGCCATATCCCTCTAATCACATCAACAGGACTGAATTCTCCAGCAGCGGAAATTGAGGGCAAGAACAGTGTGTGAAATTAAAGCCAGGGGCAAAACTCTGGGATGGTCTGGATTTCACTCACCTGCATCTAGGAGATATCCATAATGAGGGAGAGGAATGTGCCCTGTTCTCCTCTGTACCACTCCCCAGGAAGGTTTTGATGGATGAAATACTCGATAGGAGGCACCTATGCAAAAATCCTGGACAGCACCAACAGCTGGGCTGCCTCCTGGACTGATTTCAATAACACACAATCATCTCTCAGAGAATAAAAGCACAGGGCTGGATTGGAGTGCGCCTGTTGACCTTTTTAATGTATAGTGACACATCAATCTTTGCAAACACACAAGCCTGGAAAGAACTTATGTGGAAATTAAAACAAAAGGAGATGATCTGGAACCAATAAAAACAGAAAAGAATCTAAAATTGAAAAGAGCTTTTCCTACTATATTTCTTTTAAAGAAAAAAACCCTACGTAGTTGTTTGTTTTTTTCCTCAGATGGTGAGATAGTTTTGTTTGTAAATAAGTTCTCATTTTCAACTAGGAAAGCATAAATACTGAATTTAATTGTAACAGCAGTCATTTTATCTGATATTTATCTTGTGAGCCATTCTGTTCTCTACTATAGTTGTCTGTGTTTAGCCAACATGTTTCTCTTTCATGCATTCAAAATGCATAATGTCAGAAAGGATTGATGAATATATTTTTCCCATCTGTTATTGGAAAAAAGGTTTTTTTTTATTTTGGGGGTTGGGGAGTCTCAGCTCTGAGTGCATAGGGAGAGTTTATTCTTTATTCTCATATTTGAAGTCCAAGATATTGACTATGATGTTTTTCATCTTAGGGCTGCAGAGTGGTTGGACTGAGATTAGAATTTGGTTCCACAATATNCCATAGCCTTCTCATTGTAATTGGCCCAGAGCCAGCACAAGAGCACTGATTGGGCTTTAGAAATGTCTCTCAACATCTGTAGATGCTTCTATTGGCAGCAAGCCAAGTTGTCCCTCCTAAATCATTAAGTATTTATGAAGGTGCACAAAGGAGCTCAAGTGCTTTTTAGGGTGTTTTAGCAAGGTGTCAGAGGCTTCTCTGACACCTGTGCTCAGCTTTTCTTTTGTCTCTGTATTGTTTGTTATTTTATATTTTATTAAAACCTTTGCTTTACAAAGCACCCCTGAAGAGCCATCTCACAATTATTTTAAGCCATTCTGAGAAGTGCAGGACACCCTCAGAGATTGATACATTTACACAGGGCTCATAACACTCTGGCCACGTGTTAAACTGTATCAGATAATGCACAGTAAGGACCTGGTATTGAATTTGGCTCCAGTTTCCAAAGTACTTCATTTTTTAAAAAAAATTATATAATCTAATGTATATTTTATTAATATAGGCTTTATTTAAAACCTGGGCTTTTCAAAGGAATGATATGCTGTGTTGAGCTTCAGAGGTACTTAGAGGTATCAGATAAATTGTGAATTATCTCTGTAGTAACACATTGAGCCTTTCCCTTGCAGAGAGTCTTTGATCCCAGCCACTTTTTTTTCTTTTTTTTTTAACACCACATAACCATCTGAACTTCCAGAGTCCTACAATCTAATAAGTACTAAATTCTCTGCTTAAAGTTTTGTTGGGAAAGAGATTCCATTAAAAATCACAGCCTTTTCATATTTGTATGAGTCATATTCCTTTAGCTGTTGTACTATGGTTTATATTTTTATGAGGAGGTCTGGGATAACATTTGTACTGGCAAAATTTCCTGCTTTGCAATCTCTGTCAAAACTGGAGAGGTTTCACAATGAAACACATTTCAGGTTTCGGCAGAAGGTATTATCTTTTTCCAGACCCCTGCAATGACAGTTTATATTTTAAGTACAGCCATAATAGGAACTATCCCCAAAGCCTGGATCCTCTGTTGTTGCTGGTGGGGTTTTGTGTGGGGTTTTTGTTGTTGTTGTTGTTGTTGTTATTATTATTTTATTGGTATGACTCACCTTTCTGGGTGCAAGAAGCCTTGATATGTGTGGTGTTCCCAAAATATCCATTTGACTCCTACAAAATTTATTTCCTAAGATTTTGTGATGTAAATTGAGAACACTGAGCCTGGCAGAGCTCCAGAAGTGTTTGAGCAGCACTCAGCCACAGGGTGGAGACTCCTGGGGCTGTGCAGGGTCAGGGGATAGACTTTGATCTTAATGGGCCTATTCCAACTTGGGGTGTTCTGTGAAAATATCTGGTGGTTGTGGCTGCTGTGGCAGAAATGGCCTCATCTGGGTTTTAGTGTGCTGCAAGGAGTAAGGGTTTGTTAAGCCAAGGGATGCAGGGGGCCTTGGCTTTGCCCCCTGCAATTCTCGAGGGTTTGTACCTGTCTGTCTCCAGGGCAGTTTGAGTACAGGCTCCCACGTTTGCAGAGGGATTGATCAGAGGATTAGGATCAGTAGTAAAGTGATGAAGCTTGGTGAAATATGGACAGATGGCACCATGGGTCTGAGGTTCACCTTAATCTACCTGGAGCATCCTCTGCCCTCATACAAGATTTGCAAATGCCATCATTGGGATTATGACAGACCATTTCCTCCTGGCTCATTCTTGTCTAGGCAGGGTCAAGCAGACTTTATTCTCTCATTAAAAAACCCCTCCTAGTAAAACATGGGAGAGTAATTAAATATATAGAGCAGATTCCGTAAATTTCTTTTCTTTGGAAAGTGCAAACTTTATTAGGACTCCAGCTCTCCATTCCGTATGTGCACCCAGCAGGAGTCTGTACCACATCAGGGGTTGAAGTGTAATTTTTGTATTGCAAAGGAATTTAAGCAGGGACAGAATTTGGTAGTTTCACGTTTACAAAGGCAGCTAACAGCCTTGCAAAAGAATCTCATTGGCAAAACAATTGATTTCTAACTTCTGGAGCAGAGAACCTTTGCTGCCTAGATCATGTACAATAAAACTGACATCTGAGGGTAGAGCAAAAATATGCTCAGCTTTCCTAATCCCTTGGAGGCTTCTGAAATTACTGTCTGAAAACTATAATGAGAATGAGATAATTTGTGACATTTCCCTCTGCTGTTAGAAGGTATTGATTTTATGACATTTTCATTTCTTATGTATTATGAGCATAAGACACCCAAATGTTAATATCAGATGCATGGAATAACCAAGGATGGTGCCAGGTAGCACTTTATTTATTTCAATTATTTTTCAGTTTTATGCTGTATCTATTTCGCCAAATCCCTGCAGGCTGTTATCAGATAAACAATCATTCCTAAGCTCTGAGGATTCAGAATTAGAGGCAGCCCATACATAAACTTATTTCTTCCATGAAGTCTACCAGCCAAGTAAGATAACTTATCATCACCATGCTGAGTTTTGACCGCCCCTGTTTTATGTAAGATGTTCAATTTTTCAGCCACATTGTCTGTCTAATTTAGACTGTTAATGCCTTGGGGTTGTTGTCATCTTCCTCCTCACATAGGAGAGACCTGCTGAAAATACTAATGCGCTCACAACAGATCCAACAGTGTCACTTGTATTCAGCCCTGCTGCGACTTATTGTCAGGGCTTTGTGAAGGGTAAATCCCCTCTCCCAGTGGTAAAACCACCAGGACAAGGTTATGGAGAAGCTATCTCATCAAGACTCTCTCGGAATTCTTCAAGCTTTGACCTCCTAGCTGTAGAATAATGCAGTCCTATAAGCAGCTTTGCTCACAACTGTCTGGGATCACTGAAAATATATATTTTGGGTTTCTGGAGAGATCTCTGTGTATCTCCCCTCTGTTTTAAGCACATTCATCCCCCTCTGTCCATCATGTCACAATGATGAGTTACACCCAAGGAGTGACTGAGCAAGCTGTGCAGATCAAGGAGTTCTGGCAAAAACCTTGGGAGTTTGAACTGACTATTTCCAAAAAGAGACACAGGGAACGAATTAAATTCCCACAGAGAAATGCCCTGTCCAGACTAGGCCATGGCAGTGCAGTTATGCTCTAAAGAAATGCATGGCAGTAGGATCCTTACCATACCCAAGGTGCTACAGAATCCTGGTTTTGTGCCAGCAATCTGCACATAAGAGAAGCAGTTCTAATATGTGTTTAAGGCCAGCTTGAGGGAGCTCTGGGCACCCTGCTCTGGTGGAAGGTGTCCCTGCCCACAGCACTGTTGTACCCTTGGCAAAGAAGGAACCTGCCCAGGGCTCCCACTTGGAACATCCATCTCAGTATCCTGGGGGCATGAGCAGTGTGAGGAGAAATATATTTTCTCCTTGGCCATCTTCATTAAAAACAATACATTATATGAAAGACCACAGGCCAACCCAGGAAACAAAAAAGATTATCCTATAGTTGATGTGGATAGAATGGATTTTAAGGGCTTGTTTATTTGTTGTTGCAGTTTGGTTTGGTTGGGGTTTTTTAAGTTTGCTGTAGGGGAATTCATAGCAAATGGATAATATTGTACAAAAATAAGAACTGAGGAGTAAAGAAAAAGAAATTGCTATTTTTATGCCTTGTGAAGTTGACTAAGTTATAGATATTGTACATGAAGTATATTTATATCAGATTTATAGACAGCTTTCTCACAGAACAGGATAGTGAAAAGAAGGGAAAGACAATATCATAATAAGGTCAGAGCATGAGAGAATAACTGAATTTTCCAGAAAATAAAGCCACACAGGTATCTCAAAAACTCAAAAACTGGGATATCAAAACTATTCAAAATACCATTCACAAAGTATCAGTCCCTTGTGGGCACTTTAAATGATCCAAGCTTACTTTGTCTGAAATACAGCTTTTATAAAGAAAATACAAGAACCAGGGAAAAAACTTTCCTTGGATCTTTAACAAAAAGGTCTGAAAATACAATGTTATTGAATTTCTTTTTATGTGTACTTCAGAAACAAAATCATTTTGGGTTTCTTTAAAAAAAAATTGTGTAGATTTTATCTGACTTACACAGTGTAATCATATTTATATCATAATTTTCTGGTTTGTAACAATATTTTTGTAAATATTCAGTTGTCTTTCAATATAAATACTTCTATTTCTGGGGGTCACAATTTGGTCTGAGTGCAAATTACTTTAAGCAGCAGGGAGCCAAGCCATAGATATGTATTCAGATTTGGACCCAGCTACTAAAGTGGAATATTTAAATGTTCAGAGGGAATTTTCATGTTGTCATGGAGCTGGAGATCAAAAACCATCAAACACACACAAATTCCACATTGCACTTTCAGAAGGAGACACCAAGAGAGAAAAAGAAGGAAAGAGGAAAAAAAAAGAAGAAATAATTTTTATATGTATTTCTTAGGTGGAGTTTCTCTCTAATACCACAGTGCTCAGTTTGAGCTTGTCTTGCACACACTCAGCAAGGAATATTTGATTTTTATAATTTTAGTCTAATGTTGTTGTTTTCTTCCTACATGGGGAATGCAAATATCCAACCCCTGTGTGTTCAAGGGGTTTGCCTGCACATCCCTCTGGGTTGTCTCCACAGACCTTTGCAGAAACCTTAAAGAATTGCTGAGAGTCACATTAGGAAAAGTTACCAGGGCTGGGGGGAATGAGGGAAGAACAACAGATGAGTTAGTTATCATTCCAGTGGAAAAAAAAACTAATGGGAATTCCTTGTCCTTGGCCAGTGGGGAATCCTCAGAGGAAACTTGCAGCTGCCTGGTGATGGGGAAAACATGGATTAATTAATTTCCTTTTGCATTAATTGAGATTGCAGCAATCCAGGCATCAATGATTTATATTTCCCTTCTGTGATATCTTTCTGTATCAGATCTGTGTGCAGCTCTATTCCCATGGATAGTGGGAAGCACAGGAACTTCTGCCCTAACTCTACTGGAAAATCCCCATATGCCCCCAAAATGTATTCAGAGTAATTTCCACTCTTGAAAGATATTTAGTTCTGTGTGTCTGGTTCCTGGTAGGAATAACCAGGAGTGTCCTAGAGAATCCCTCTTTAGTGGTAGGCTGATTGACCAGATCTCTTTTCACTTATTGTGACACTCGAATGTGGAATTTAAAAATTTCAAATACAGAGATATAAAGCAAAACTCAAAGGGAAAGCAGTGCTTAATATAGGATAAACCCCAAATTCAGAGATATTATCAAATTAAATAATGCTGCTAAGGTATTATTGCTATTCCTCTCAAGAAGGAATGGAAGTAAGTCCTGCAAAAGGAGAAGCCTAGGATCTCTGGGTATGGATCTCTAACTCCATGGTGGAACTCAGAGGTGGCAAAGACAAAGGTTTTTATGAAAACAAGACCTATTAGGAACATCAATATGTCAAAATAGAACAAGAGAATGGTTTCCTCCAATGGTGAAAGGAAAAAGCTTTGCCTAAAAATGTGTGAGAGAAAAGCACCATGAGGTAGAAGAGAGTGGATTTGGAAATTATTTACCACTTTAGATGATTTGAGCAAACCAGCCTTTTAGCTAGATCTTTTGTGAGTATTTGAAGCTAAATTTTTTGTGCAGAAAATGAAAATAGGTTGATTAAGCATATTTTTATCCTCCCGCCATGCATCCTGTACATCCCTGTGACAGACACCCTGTGACGGAGAGTTGCTATAGTGCCCAGGTAATAGATGGGAAATTATTTCAGGCCCTGGTGCTACTGATGTGTGATTATGATCCAGGTTATCAATCACAGAAATTGCTGCTGAGAGTCATCTGCAGCTCACCCATTCCCCGAGCCATTCACCAAATTTGGGGGATTTGTGTGCTCCAGAAAGGCATAAGTTATAAAGGAGTTATTTATAATGAACTGCTGCAGATGAGGCTTCTTTCTCTAACTCCTTCACGTGGATTATGGCTTGTGAAGACAGGGAAGGAGAGTTATGCTGGAGTGTTCTGTAAGTCACTGTCTGCCCATGACACATGGCACAATTTCTTGTTGGAAGCAGTTGCTGTGAGAGCAGCAGCCCAGCGCCGACAAGGACACTGCCAGTTGTGTGCTTACATCACAGACAGGGCATAATTACTCACTTTACATCTACTTTCACTTATTTTGACAATTAGGAAGTTGGACAAGAGAAGGCTGTGGAGGAACTGTGGCTTTACTGCTTCAGAGTTGAGGATTGAGGAGTGTGTGCTTCTTTCTTCACACCTCTCCCGAGTTCAATTTAAACTGAACTGGCATTGAACTAACAGGCTTGCTGGAGGTTTTCATCACAGATGTGCTTGAGTGTCTGCTGTAAATTGAAGTAGGTAAAATGTATTAGAAATTAAGTTGCTATTTCCTCCTATGTTCTTTCTTCAAAGTTTCATTTCAATAATTTAGAAAATATAGTATTATTGGTTTTGTGCAATATTTATGGTAGTGTGTCATGTGAATGAAGAAAAGAGAGAAAAAAATACAAACCCTGAGAACATTATGGAAATTATTCTTTGCAGATATTGTGGTCTTTACCTTCTATACCAAACTCTATTTGCATGACCTAATGTTATTATAATAATCAAAGCAAACCCTCCCCAGAGATTAAATGTTACATGGCTCCTAATAAGTCATCCTTTTTATCATGTGATTTTCTCATTGTGTCTATGCGAAAACAGGAAACCCCTTAAAATATGGGAAGCTGGACAGAGCAATGCAGATACAACCAATATGGTCAACATACCTTCTCCGTTTATTCCGTCTAAAATGGCAGATTATATACACTTCAATATAGTTTACAATTACAAATATTTTCTCATTGGTATACAACATAAGGAAAAATGCAAACAGACATTGTTTATCTCATTCTTAAGGTGGCTAAAGTGTTCACACTACAAACTATCCTATTAATACCTATAAAAACCACTGTCCTACGATAATACCTTAACATAATTTCTAACTGCGCTACAGGCTTCACAGGCCTGGATCTGGGGCCCAGGCTGGGGTAGCTCAAACCTCAATCCAAATATAAATCATGCCCTCGCTCTCTGAGAAATTCTGCTACATCTATGTCATATTTAATTCCTTTTAAATTCCTATTTGTCTTCTCACTGAAATGAAAAGTTACTCAGCAACTTAGAGGCTGATTCTCTATCTCCCTTCTGACAGATGCAGTGACTAAATAAAGGGACTCGGTCTTTTTTGTGCTGAGGGATATCCTTATCAAACAAACCAGTCCAGCAAAATGAAATGTACCTTGAACACTCTGTCAAAATCCGAGTCTGAACCAAAGACTTTTCAGGTTTAGAACTTTCAATTTTTTCCATCTTTTAAGCTGTCATATCACAGGGAATGGAAATATGGCAGTGCTATAACCAAGGCAATCAGCCTGGGCTCCAGAACCAGATTCTGCTGTGAAGTATTCAGGTTGAATTCTAGGCCAGGCAAGAATAGAAGTGAAGCAAATATTTGCATGAAATCTGAGTTGTACTTGGACTATGTAATTTTTTTCTGCAAATATTTAAATAATCTGAATTTTGATTTCATCTAAGTACAAAATTCCTTCACTTTCATTCATGTTTGCAGAATTAAAAAAAAATACCCAAACCAGATATTTTAATACATTTCCCTTTTCTTTAAATGGGTGGTAGAAAAAGAGCAAAGAAAGCCAAGCTTTCTCCTGGAAGATAACAATGTGCAGTGCAAATACTGTCAAATTTAGAGGTCAAGTGTTTAAAGTGTTGTGCCCTGTGGGAAAATATGCTTGGTGGTGTTGGTAGGTGGAAGTAATTTGCTCGAGCTGGAATGTGGCCACAGTCATATAAATCAAAGATAACCTGATAGACCATAAACACCCTTTTTGTAACTGTGGAGTGTATTTTTAATTTGACACTGTTGTGCTGTGAATATGCATCTTAATCGTCCTTTTGGGTATTCCCAAAGGTAAGGGGGGAAAATGTGGGATTAAATGTTTCTTTCTCTGTTTAGGAAAATAAGCTTGTTTATCCTTATCCACAGCAAAGCTGCATGGGAAATGTGGAAATATAGGAAGTACAATACTTTTAGGTTTTCAACTTGTCACTATGTTCTTAAGTGTAGCTGCACTACCTCAGAACAGTTTGAACTGTTTAATATTTATTCATTTAATACTTCAAATGAATTGGGGGCTAGATGAGAGAAGCCTCTTTGCTTTAAATCTAGTGGAGAAAAAAATTAGGCAAGCAATTAGTCACAGCCACATTTTTTTTATTCTGCCTGGTTTTTGCTGCAAGAGGAGCAGTAATTGTCCATACAGAGATTCTTTTTTGACTGAAGGTGTGAGGTCAGCTTGCAGCTGGTTTTAACAAATTATAGTTAATAAGTCAAGTTAAACAAGATTCACAGTCATAAAACCAGTCAGCTGAACAATTGTTTTCTGATGTACACAGTCTTTTTTGGTTCTCTAAATGTTTAAACACTTTTTTAAAAGAACTTCTGTAAACAAAATTTATTTTAACAAATTGTCCTTTGTGTTAATAGGTTTTAAAATAAATCTGTTTATGTGATTTGGGTGTGAAATTACTTTTGAATGAGATGTTTTATCGATTTCATAAAATGTGTGTTTGGTTTTGGTTTTATGAGGCAAAATATTTTAGTCATCAGTAGAAGAATGATGCTTGTTTGATGGCTTCTCATTATGTTCATATGTTTCACAATAGCCATAAATGAGATTTAACTCACCAAAGGCTAAATCCTCTGGAAAGGGCAATAAATAATTAATTACTCACAGATCAGAACATTTCAGGAAGTCTAGGTTTCTGATACTGCCACAGACCTGAAAAGAAGGAAAAATTGGAAGAACTATAATTCTTTGACAAGTTTGAAAGATCCTTTGGCTAATTTATAATGACTTATTTGGCAAGATTCTTCACAATTGTTAAAAAGCTTGAAATTCCTGTTACATTTCTGGAATGCAGAGTGATTCACAAAGAAAAAAACTGAAGTTCCATTAGTGTGTGATCCAGGTAGAAGTGCTTGTTTTCAAAACAATATGGAAAGCCTTGGATTGTGCTTGGCCTCCTGAAATTCCAGGCTCATTCCATAATCCCATCCTCTTTAAAATGCTGTGACATTGCTGAAATACCTGAAATATCAGATATTTTTAGCTGCTCAAAATTTAGGCATCTTAGATCAAAGACTGTTGGATGGCCTTAACAACCTGATTTTTTTTTAATGTATTTTTTCCCCTTTCCTCTAATCCTTAGGATTTGTCTTCAGAGATGCTGCCAGCAGCTGGGTGGGACCCAGCTCTTGTTCAGGATTCTTGGGGCAGAATTTCTGTGCCCAAAACCCAAGGTCACTGTGTCCAAATCCTGGCTCAGGTAAGGCAGAGGTGTCTGTGTTCATTTATCTGTTGCTCTATTCTGGCACACAAAGAGCTTGAATTGCTTTTGAAAGTGAACTCCTTCAAAAGGGATGGAACACAAGGTATAAATTAAGGACTTTTGGAAATGAGGCTTGGCGCTTTTTTTCTGAACAAAATATTTTCCTGGAATTTTAGGTATGCTGTTTTATTAAAAAAACTAAAAAAAAAAAATCTAAATATTATATAACAGTGTTTTAGAAATCTTCTGCAGATGTTGTGGAAAATACAGGTTTTAGTGTGGTGCTGTTGTCAGAGGAATGTGTTTGCCCAACAGGTTCAGTCCAAGGTGGATGGAGAGTTTGGATCTAGGTTGTGTGGACAGAAATTCTCTGTCCTGGTGGTATAAAGACAGACTTTGATTTTTCCAACTATTTGGGGTAACAGAGTTGTGTCTGATAGCAATGATGAGTTTAATGAAGTCTGATGTTATCTTATGGCGTGCTAAGTTAAAAATGTAAAGTACAAAGGGCTATGTAAAAAGAAAATAATCAGTGGATAATATAACTGGCTGAACTGAAAAGACCAATTTCTGGATTTATTCTTAATTTTTATTATATTTCAGTTTACATTCTTTAGAATACATTAGGATAAAGTTCCTAAGTATGATAAATTAGGAAAAGAAATTTACTTGGGTGTGGTGTGGTGCAAGGCTTTTGGTCATTTGACAGAATTTTTCTTTTGGACCTTGAAAATTGTGTTTCCAATTACTCTTTGAGAAACTAGAAATTATGACTACACAGGAAAAAGTGTGACTGTGGAGGTGAGAGAACAGAAATAATATTGACATATAGATAGAGATCTTTAGATTTGATTAAGAAATTAGCAACGGGGGGAATCACTTTATTGAATTAAAGACAAAAATTGATTCAATAATGAAACTTATTCTAACTTCAAATGCATCCATATTTTGATCTATCTAGTTTTTTATGACATAATTTTCCTTCAAGTACTGATGAATTCTGAATCTAGATTGTGACTGGAACCAACTTGTTAAGGGAAATATTATTGTTCAACAATGATATAACAATAATATATTAATAAATTAGATATTAAATTGTCTATACTTCTAGTGTAGGTCAAATAAGGAAGAATATTTGCATGTTATTTAGATTAAGAAAGGAAAGAAAAATAACTTAATTCATAATTGGTTGCTCCTTCTGTCAGTGACTTGCCAATACATCTGGAACAGTGTACTGTTAAATGTATATATGTTAAATATATATATAAAGTTATAGAAACAAATAGAATAAATATAGGCTATAGAATAAAACATAAGTGGAGTCATCCTTTAAGTAGAAGAACAATAGACACAGAGAGAAAATTAACTAGAAGGAAATAATTTCCTTCATAAAAGACAATCTCCTGTACTTTTTTTGTACCAAAATCAAATGCTTTCAAGAAATGAGCACAAAATGAAATATTCTAGTAGCAAGATGTTGATCTTCACTGATAATTAGTTTTTAATTTGAAATGATATCTCAAATTTTCATCATAATGGTTTGCCTAGTGCAAGCTTATGAAGGTGGTGGAAAGCATCAGTGTGAGAAAGGTATCTAAATATCCTCCTTTCTTCAATTAAAACTAATTTATTTGAGTTACTTGCAGGTCTTTAACTTCAGAGGGAATGGTGAATGATGATTTTCTTTGAAAAAGAGACCACTTTTAAGTCCTTTAAAATTTTCTTCTGAAATCAGATCTATGTAGGAAGAGTCATATCAACACCAAATTTCATTATGCAACTAGAGCAGAAAATCACATAAAAATATCATTATCATTAAGTAAGAATGTGTCCTGGGTTGTAGTATAAGATATGCCCAAAGTATTCTATCACCATCTTCATGAACTGTTGAAACCAATTGCTGAAGCAGTGTTCTCCCAGGTTCCCCCTCCCTCTTCTGTTAATGGGTCTTCTGTTAATGGGTCTTCTGTTAATGGCCTGCTGCATGACTCATAGATAACTCCCTCAGGGAGTTATCTCTCTTTAATGGGCCATCAAGGACCCCCTGTATGACTCATTATCCCATTGTGAGATGCTCTGCCCAGGGGGAGGAGCCAAGCATTCTCACCTGGATATAATCTGGGACTTGGGACAGTACAGGGGCCTTACCCACTGGATTCCCAGAGGATCAGAGCTACCAGACCTTTCTACAGGATCACTGCTTCCATCATCCCGCTCAGGTTGTATTCTGACTCTGTCAGTGGTCTTTTGTACTATTGCATTTATTTTATTTTACCTTTTTTTTCTTATTATTAAATTGTATTTCTGACTTGGAGCCTCTCACTCGTTTTGCTTTCAAACCACTACAGAATGGCTTGGCAAAAATTTCACTCTGATAATCACAGAATTGGGTCAATTGTATCTTGTATATTTGTTGATTTCCTTTACTCCTTCTGGTCCCAAAGAGAAAGAAAAAAAAAAAAAAAAAGCTCTTTGCTGTTTAATACAATCCACATTGACTGTCAGTAGAGAAAGTCCATGCCGTGTGAAAACAAATAGCTCTTAATCAAAAAACAAAACATAAACTATATTCTCTTTGGAGATGTCTAAATAATGCTCTCCTGATTCAGTGAAATGATGAGCTTTTGATGTCTCTGCAAGTAATTAAGGTATTTGCCTTTTTTTCGAAATGTGGAGGTGCATAATAGAGAAAGTCAGTTACTGTTATGTTATAGGAATATTTACTACTGATTAAAGCAAAGTACTGTGAGATCCCATGGGTTTTAGCAGGGCTGTCTCCCTTCAGATATCATCATCTGTTTTTATAAGCCTCTTGATGTTTAAATATCTGCATATATAGCACATACAGGTTTGTGTGTCTATAAATATATACTGTAGAAATAGTACATTTTTCTAATTTCTTTCTTTCTTGCTGATGCATTTATCACTTCTTACCTTTCCTATGATACTGCAGAAATTTGCATATTCTTACTGATAGTGGTGTAGAACAATCAGTTGAGAACTCTGTTTCGAATTCTCCAGAATTAACCTAATTCCTTCTGCAAGCACTCTATCCTGCATCACTACAGGAGTTTCTGGCTTCTCATGTGTACCATGGAAGTTCATATTTTGTTTTCGATCTGCATTTGAATCTAATTTCCCTTGCTCTGGTTCAGTTTTAAGACAGAATGACTAAGAGCTCTCTGTTTACTTTCCTGCACATAACCTGAGCACTTCATCAGAATTCTTACACTTGAAAATGTGTTGTGTGCTGGTGAGTGAAAGTTGTAATAGGAATAGAAGAGAATTAAATCATTGGAGCTACCAAGAAGGAAATATTTTGGTTGCTGGGCCTTTTTTATCAGCAATAATCTGTCACTTAGACCTGTTCCAGAATTCATGGGTTGTTTAAAGCTCTGGCTCTGGGGATGCCTTCAGCCATAGACAGGCAGAAGCACCAGAACTGGTTTTGTGGTTCTGTTTGATATTTTCTTTATGGTTGGGCTCTGCTCATGTGTATCCCCTGAACTCCTCATCTTGCTGACTGCTTGTCTGGTGATGGATGGTTGCAACCTGTCATAAGTGTACTGTGAGAAGCTATTTTAGTGCTATATATCATTAGGGACCCTTCTCTCAAGACAGGTTACTATTATATATCATTAAAATGATGGCCAGTAGGAACAGGCATCCCAGAGAGGCAATCTTAGGAAATTATGTGGGGAAAAAATCCTAGTTTACAGGTGAGTTGGGACAAAAAAAATACAATAGGTGGGAGTTGTAATATAAATAATATTAAAAACAACTGCTATTTTTCATATAAATTGTGTCTAAAAGGAGTGTCTAGATCATAAAACCAAACTCCTGCACAGCAGAAAATGTCTATAACTGAGGTTTTTATGCATAAGACCTACTGTGCTGTAACTCACTGAATTATGACAGGTACGGCCAGAATGTGCAGAGCCAAGTCTAAGAATCATTTGGAAATGAAAGGGCACTGTAGAATTTTTCAGAATCTAACTAACTACAGGACTCCCATTATGAATCTGCCTGTGATGTTATATTACAGCTGCATAACTTCCCCGGTGTCTCAGAAATAAACAATTTAAATGATGACAATCTTGTTGAGTACTGAGAGGAAGCTGTGGCTTCTGCTCATCAGAGTTCCCAGTGTAGTGGGTTTGGTTTGCTTATCCGAGTCACAGCACCATTTATGTGGTGGTTTCACATTCGCCAAATCTTGTTTTCTAACTAGGAGATAGGATTTTGGGAGAAAAAGGCAAAACAGGCCCAACTTAAAAGTAAACAGATAGTTTATTAACACACAGTAAAGGAAAAAAAAATGAAACTTTCAAAACCCTTCTTCTCCCCCCACAAGTGTTCACTTTTCTACAAACAACATAGAGACAAAACCTGTGACATTCGGTCAGTTTCACCATTTAAATATAGTCTTTAATCAATTCTTCAGGAGAGGAGTCTCTTAGTTTACCATGGAATTTTCCCCACTGACAACCTAGAACAGTTCTCTTGTGGGTGGGAACTCTCACAGAAACAGCCACCTGGGGAAACCTGCTTCCATGTAGTCTCCTCCCATTAGCAGTGTCCCAAGCTGCTCATGGGTCATAGAGCTCAGGCATCTAGGGTGTCACCTTTTAGACAAGCAACTTCAAGGCAAAGGATTCTTCATCTCAAGGAACAGAGATGTCTTCTCACTTCTTTCACTGGTGCAAGGGCTTCTCATCTCTCTCTCTGTTCAGGCATCTCATGGGACCAAAAGAATCACAGATTCTAATGCAATATTACTCAGTCCATCACAAACACCTTTGCTCAAAAATCCACAAATCATCTCCCCAAATGCATATTTTCCCATGATTTAAAGGACAATCTACCAATAGAGTTCATTTCCATGGCTCAAACAAGAAAGTCCAGCCAGCAGGCAACTCCTTCATCCTTCCTCTAATTAATCCCTTTCTCACTCTCTCCATCTGACTGTTATGCTATGTGAAAAATGAGGTTCACTGTCTATGTAGATTTTAAGAGATAAGTTTAATAGAAAGTAAGACAATTAGGAGATAGAAAAAAAGCAAAGTACGGCTGGCCGGGTGACTTGGCATTCAGCCAAGTCCACACCTTGCTGCATCAGAGACTTCTTTAAATACCCTTTATATTGCATCAGTCTGTTGAATATTCATATTTTTCCATAAACTATTTTCCATACTCCATAAACTGTTTTGCATGGTCCCTCCTCGGGTCCGCCTTTTTAGAGCATGCGTGTTTCTTGGCTGTGTCTTCATTATCACCTCCAGGTTGGGCCTTGGTCCACAATTTCTTCAGATGGTAGATGCTGATAGTTGGTGTATCAATAGCAGGGTCTTCTTTACATGTTCACTGGATGTTATCCCGACCAAACAGACAGTTTAAGCATACCATATCAACTACTACCACTATGCCTAGTTTTCTTTACTAATAGCAGAAATAAAAACCTTATATTCTTAATACAATGTTATTATTCATATAACACACACCTTGAGAAAAGCCAACTTTATAATATATATAACATGCTAAGTCTTCTCTGGGTTCAATCACTTTGTCTGTTCTCACTCTGGGAAGAGCTAGTGCTCTGGAAGTTCCATCCGCTGTCAGGAAAGAGTTAAAGCTTGCCCAGGCCTGCGGTGGTCATGTGATCTCTGCTGGGCAGCAGCCAGGATTTTCAAAAGTCACGGGAATGGGGAAAGAAACTCAGGCCAGCAGATCTCAGAGCAGCCCGGCTGATGGATGCCTCCTGCCCCCACCCCTCGGTCTCATTCAGGGTGGGCCCAGCTTGGAGCGGCTGCAGGCTCCCCTCCCCCTGCTGGGGGAAAGGGCCCAGGCCCAC